>JAQFZC010000591.1:0-45665 GCA_034695205.1 Dicyrtoma fusca | reverse complement strand
CTCTTTTTCTACATTTTTCACTATTTTAACACCTCCTATGCTTAACACACTAATACATACGCTCTCCATTTACACTATCCGTATATTCATATCTACTACTTCTATGGCTGGTTTTTTTTTGTAGAACGCAATTCGTACAAAATATAGATAACGTGTACTGACTTTTTTAACGCCGTTTGTTAACAAAATACAAAATACCGGTGATTCATAAATAGCAAGTGATAGCTCGGTTACGCCTAATAAAAAGGAATTAAATAAACTTAAAGCAGTATAAAGTCTCGAGTGGCGATTTTATAGGAACTTAATGCTCTTTATGATTTCAAGTTCCACTAATTAAACGTTTTTCAAAAATTAGAAACATTACATAAATAAACAGTGCCTATGTTATACAGTAGAAACCACAAGCTCCGCAATACCTGCAAATTATAAAAAAAATAATATTATTTGTAATTAAAAAATGAGTAATCAAAATGTACAATTAAAATGAGATAATTAGCCTGCATTAGGTGTGAGCATGCGCCTTGTAATATTCTAATTTAAAGCCCACTTATTTTAATAACTATTTGAAAACGTTCAGCCCATGCATGTACTCCTTTAACAGCGGTATTTTCTAGTTTTGATTGTGTTTGAAATCGTTAAAAACTAATTTGGACCATTTTTATAAAGTTATTTTGTACATTAAAAACTGCCGTAATGCATTCTTTCCATGGTTATGGTTTTGCAGTTTCGAATAGGGAAGTGTAATAAGCATGGGCTGGGTAGTGTAGTTCGTCAGGCAGTAACTAAATGTGCAATCACTAACCTACAATTAATACACTGAAGCATTGCAAATGAACGCAATGAGTGATGAGTGAAACAGTCAGTTCCCATTGGAGATATTTTGATTTCTTTCGAAATTTCTTGAAAAAACTAGAAATGTAAAATTCGACAAGAAATGCCTCTTCATACTATTCAATATGTATGTGTTTGAAACACGTTTATACTTTGGTTTGCACGCTTTCTTCAAAATACGCCTTCTTTAACTTTGAAATGCAAGCATAGCTGTGATTCCATTGATTTCTAACGATGATAAAATAGGAGGCTACACTTATACATACAAAAATAATGGACAATTTGGACATAAATAATTTATTATTGTGTTACACCAGCTTATGAACAATGAAGCTTGAGACAAAATTCGTAAAAATGTACTTATATGTATTTCACCTGAACATAAGATTGCTTTGAACACACCCTGGTATAAAAATAGTGAAGCAAAATTTTACTAAATTTTGAATCTGGGATTTCCAAAACGTTGTTGTTAAAACTCCATGTTTTCAAAGCCACGATTCCAAAAACGTTCCTGTTTCCAGAAAATGCTGTTCGTACCTTTTGGAACTAGGAACTCCAACTTGTAGAATTACCAAAGATTTAAAACTATTTAAAGGACGTCTCACACATTAATGTGCCTACTAAAATATAAAACAGCTAACATTTGGCTTTATACTCTAGTAGCGTCACTGTGGAGCTCGCCAGCCATACTTTTACATTACCATTTTGAGTCAAACGGTCTAAGCTTAAAATTTCAGAAATCTTTCAGATTTACTCAGAATCCCATTAGTAGTTACTCTACCTTTTGTTGTAATCTTCTTTTGTACAATCTGTCCCAGAAATCTGTCTCGGGAAAAGTCTAATTGTTTTAGTTTCTGATACCTTCTACATAAGTTTTCAGAACGATTTTAAATTTAGACTTGTAAAAACGTCGTCACAATTTGAAGAATTGATTCTGCTTTGAACCAAACGAATAAAATGATATTCTTAAATACTGCTTCTAAAAAGGTGAAAAATGTCCTTCAAGAACGTCCTGAAAATACAAAAAAGTCCAAAGAATGTAAAAATGTGAATTATCTACCCAAAAAAATTGCTACGTCATCACTGTTTCTTAACTGTAGTATCCTTTTTGTTTGAAGACCTTTAACAACCTTTTCAAACGGTATTGTATCCCGTTGCGGTGTACTCGTTTTATAAAAAAGTAATCTATAAATACATATGATCTTCTAAAAGCTTTGTTTACTAGTTTTTGAAGGATTCTTTTTTGCAAAGAAGCTCTAGCTGGAAAATAGTCAATGTAATATTGTAAAAGAATGCATTCGAGAAATAACGAGTTACTTTCAAAATTATAGCTGAAAATAAATTGGAAACGTTTTTGAGTGAAATTTCAAAGTACAATGTTTTTAATTACAGACAGCACTAGGCTTCTTAATCTTTCTTACAAATTATTGTAATTTCCCAAAAAACGAACCTCAGGTAAATATTCAGTTTACATATTATGAGCTATACAACTTTCACAAATCGTAAACAAAATTAATATTTGTGATTGTTTGCCGCCATTTTACTATTTAAATTACAATATTTGTTTAAGTGTTAGTGAGATGTATTGAGTCTCTATAATTGGCTGCCATTCTAAAACAAATCCATCATTTTTCAAATGAACCTTTCTTATACCACCAATACCTACAAGTTATAATTTGCGTGAAAGTATGTATAAAATTAATAATTTGAAAAACTATTTTAATAGAGTACGTTGGATGCCATCTCCGGATTTTAACTGCAATTTTTGTAGTTTTAGACCTGGTCCATGGAATCACTACTGACGTTAGACTTAGTGCTTGTTTTTGGTTTAGTTAACTAATAATAAAAGAATAATTAAAATGTACAATTAAAATGAGATAATTAAACTTTATCCGGTGTGAGCGGGTCTTTTTATTTTCCATTAAAAATACCACCAGGTTGATGACCTTATTGAAAAGGTCTATTTCACGCATTGGCCATTTTAATAGTGCTAATTTCCAGTTTTGAATGTTTGAAGAAACGTTAAAAGCCAGTTTGGACCTTTTGAAAAAGTCAATGAAAATTTGTATTTCAATTTTTCTATTGTTTCCCAGTTCCGAAAAGCTGAGTATATTTAGCATAGGAAGGTCGTAGTTTATCAGCTAATCATTAAATGTACAGCCACTAACTTAGAGCACTACTGCATTGCTTCTTACGACCACTCAAATCAATCGAGAAGAACCGAGCCGGGCTCTAATGTTTTAAAAGGGACAGTTGATTATTAATTTGCTTTTGGTATTTATTTTTGTGTTTATTTTAAAATCAATCAAATTAAAATATCCTTGAAATAAGGAGAAGCACGCAGTTTGGTTATGTGAAACGCGATATTTTAAAGAGCCTTGCCGTCACTTTGTAATAAATAAGGTATTTAAAAGTAAATGCGGGTTATTAATCTTGATTTTTCCAGAAATGATATTTTAATTTTTTAGAGATTTTGCTGTTTAATAATTTACTAATAAAACTAAAGTTTCTTTATATCTTCCTGTAATAGGCCCTACAAACAACGCTAGTAATTAAATAACAGTAATAAGTAATAATAAAGTATTTATTAAGTCGATTTTGCAGTTTTTAGTAATATGCACAAATACAAATATGTACCATTAAAATGAGGGCTAACGCTTTGTTTTCTACGTTACACGCCGCTCAATATTTTAAAATCTCGCCTCCTAGCGCATTTGTCGCAGTTGCGTGAGGGTCCACGGGGTTTATGAGTAAATAGGACAAAAGGTAAATACGACGAAAACAAAAACTAAAATGAGTCAATAGTACGAAATATTTTATTCAAGCGGTCAATACTACGAATCTTAGTGGTCAGTACGACGAATGGCTGTGGACAATACGACGAATCGTAGTGGTCAATACGACGAAATAAAACATATTACACATTTACAAGTATTAGTGAAACATTATGCTAGATTGAGAGCCACACGTTTAATAAACTTGGTGAATTAACCTTTTTGTGTTAAGAAACAGTTTTTTAAAAGTTATAAGTAACATAATCTGTATTTTTTGCTTTCAACTTGTGGCCATGTGCCAACATCTATACGGGCGAGGGTGTTTTCGGTCGTGTTTTGTTCTCGTATTATTTATTTCTAAAAGGACGCTCCTGATTGGGAGATACCAGTTTTCTAGACTAGTTTAGAATCTATTATTCCATCCTTCAACAAAATTCGACGTACTGGCCCAGCCGTTGTTGAGTCTGTGAACAAAGTTCCACCTCAAAATTTTATATAAAGGCGGTTTTCATGTGGTTCCAATATAAGTGTTTAAAAAATAATCACCAAGTGGCCGAATGGAGCGTTTAAATCATCACTTACTGGGTATAAGGACCTGCACGTCAAGATCCTCTTTAGTAGCGTTTGTATAAATACTAACTTACATAAACCCCCTGGCAAAGAAACATGCTGGAAAATGACAACATTTTGAGAGCACAAAATTCAGACTGATAAGACTGATAACTTACAAAACGCTGTTCTAAATATAAAACAGGGTCATTCACCAAGTTTCTGAAGCACTTATACTTGTAAATATGTAATATATTTTATTTCGTCGTACTGTCCACTACGATTCGTCGTACTGACCACTTCGATTCGTCGTATTGTCCACAGCCTTTCGTCGTATTGATCATACATGTTAGAGGTCAATACGACGAAAGTTTTCGTCGTATTGACTTTCGTCATTTTGACTCGATACCGTCGGCGAGATATGGCAACAGAAAAGTCAAAAAGAAATTTTTTTCAACGCATATTGAAATGCATAATGTTCTGATGCGCAAACAATTTTTAAAAACAAAGCTTTTAAAACGGTTTGAAATAGCAGGAGGTTCCCCGTGCACGGAAATAATGCTATGGATAGCTGAACAAGAAAATAAAGCTATTTCAACGCCGTTTCGAAATAAATCGTTTAGTTTTAACTTCCTGTAGGATATGTTGTTGTACTTATTTTCAATATGTCGTAGGTTGCAAGATAACAACAAGCAAATAACCAAGAATTTACGTTATTTCTTTTTTTGTGCGGTTCATTAATACGTCTTCCCGGGTAACGAAAGTGTACAACTACAATGAAGTAACTAATCTGCATTCTGAATGAGTAGACCACGTAATATTTGAATTGAAATACCTGTAATTTGAATTTAAACGACTAATTAATCGACATGAAGTAAATTCAACCATTTTTTCCCGCCTACACTAAATATTTTTAGGAAATAAAAATAATTATAGTTTTACGTTCTAATGGTTCTAACGAGCATTTTGATTTGACATTTTAAAAGAATTGCTTTTAAACAAGTATTACAAACTGTATCTTGCGTATTGTTTTTCTGGTTTAAGAAAATTATTATGTCGAACGCAATAATTAAATAATAAAATAAAAATAAAGATAATGTGTACTGACTTAACGCCGCTTGTTTGCAAAATGCATAATACACGCGACGCAATAATACAGATTGCTCGGGCACACCCTATAAAAAGGAATTAAATAAACTTAAAGCAATATAAAGCCTCGAGTGGCGACTTTATAGGAACTTAATGCTCTTTTTACTTTCAAGCTCTGTTAATTAAACGTTTTTAAACAATTAGCAGCATTACATAAATAATCAGTGCCCATATTATGATCTATACAATGTTCGCAAATTATGAACTAAACTAAATTATTTGTTTTATGATAAATTATAGTAATAATTAATTAATTAATTTTTCTAAGAATATAGAATTGTGATTACATTTTTTTCAAGACTTTATTAATGTTCTACAGTAGGTTGTACGTGCAGGTATTCGTATTTTAATTTTGAACGCGGTATTACGTGGCTCATTTTACGCTTACGCATCATAGCTAATTTGTTCTATTTAAAAAGCAAAATGAGATCTAACTTTGTAATTTACTGGAGGCTCAAACTTGCATATTTGTTACAATGGCGTTAAGTCGAAACGCAATATTGAATTATTTAGTAAGTAAGTTACCGCCACTAAAAGTACCTAAAAAATGCTTACATTGTTTACCACAGATTTTATTAATAGTCAAGTGCCTAAGTGGCGGATTAAACATTTATTCTAGCCTAACGTTTTGCTTTCTTTGAAAATTAATTTTCTGCAATACATAGACTAATAAATACGTATACCTACGCAGATATTTTTCTGCTGGACCAAAGTTTTAAACCATTTAAAGGTCCTCTCACACATTAAGGTGGTTATTAAAATTTAAAAAATTTGACATTTGTCTTTATACCGTAGTAGTATCACTGTGGAACTCACCAGCCTTTCTTTTAAATTACCATTTTGGGTCAAACGGTCTAAGCTATACATTTCAGGAATCTTTCAGATTTACTTAGAATCACAGTAATTTTACTTTACCTTTTGCTGTAAGCTACTTTTGTACAGTATGTCCCAGAAATCTGTTTAGGAAAAAAAGTCTACTTGCTTCAGTTTCTAATAACTTCTAAATATTATTATGTAAATTTTCAGAACGATTTTAAATTTAGACTGGTAGGAACGTCGTCACAATATTTAAAGAATTATTGATTCTGCTTATAATAGTTTCAGATACAATGTTTGCTTTTGTATAAGTAGTTTTGACATTTCTAAAAACGTTAGTTTCTACTTTGGTCATTTTGAAAGTGATAGTTATTAATTTTGAGCGTTTTTCAAAATACAGATTAGTAGTCTTGACATTTCTAAAAATAATGCTAAGTTTTAGTATTGACGTTTTTAAAGTCATCACTTTCTTGTGTTTGACCCTTTAAAAAATGCTAATCGTTTGCTTTGATTGTGTTAAAGGTGCTAGTTTCTGATTTTTAACATTTTTGAAAACACTGACTACTAGTTTTGATTTGTTTAAAGTTAAAGCTTATTTTGAAAAACAAAAGCATTGAAAGAGGAAGCGATTTATTTTGTATGTACGTGTTACATGCCTCTTAGAACTTTGAACTAGTGCAATGGTGGTATTCAAGTTTTCGTATAAAGGTTAAGTGGAACACAAAAATTAAAAGTAATATTGTTTTCGAAGCAAATTGAAATCCTTTCGCATTGACCTAATGAGGACTTTAGAACTGGCTCTTAGGGACCCTTCTTGGGGGCTTTGACGTCACTCTAATATACTTTTCTGAAGGTTAGTACAACAGTATAAACAGGTGTAATGTAGCTTTCGGTTTGTATCACACATTGTGAGTACGAATTTATTTTAATTCATTAATTAGCTAACGTTAATAATCTGTGTGCCTTCATAAAATGCGATTTACTTTTATTTTTGAACAATAGGACCATATGCATATGCCTATTAATAAATATCCCCAAACTATCAAGTTTATACGGGGTACTTATAAAACTAGGGTTCACTAATGCTACTCCAGCCCATGTAATAATGATTACATAAAAGACATGGTTACCTTAAGTTAATACACATTTTTCAATTTACTAGTCAATACTACTTTGTCCTTGCTGACGGGCAAAGATGAAGTTGGCCTACTTTGCATTAGCAAAGGATAGGAAAACGTCTTCCAACGTTGTTTCCTTGACGGTGTAGTCCATAATCCACACGGCATAGGTTTCCTTCATCTCTTCCGATGTTTTAAAGATGTAGGCCAACGGCATAGCAGGATCTTGAAGATGATACTGAATAGTATTCTAAAAGAAAAACCAAAGCCGTAATTCCATACACAGATCAGTGTCTTTGAAGAATAACCTTACAAAAACAGCCCTAAACAAGTTGAAGTTGGAGTCGAATTAAATGTATTATTGGGATACAGAGGCTTAGTGTACCTGATGTCGATCTGTGATCAAGCAAGGGGCGAATCGTTGTCCGATTGTTTGGATGAGCTCCGCCACTTCGGGAGGATCCTGCATACCATCCTCCGAGAGCAGCACCTTCAGTCGGATGTTGAGACTGTAGCCCTGCGCAAACTTGTTCTTTAAATACTGAACCCCGCCAATGCACTTCATCTTTCCTTTCACCATTATCGTGAGCCGGGCGCAGACGGCCGTGCACTCCTCCATACTGAAAACGTACAATATTTTTACAACCATTTACGAAATTATTTATTTTTAAAGCATCTGCTAGTCTAGTCTAGTCACTCCGTTTTCCGGAGCTAAATATTTTTGCCTAGTCTAGTCAACACAAAATCTACCCTAGTCAAGGCTAGACTAGTCTAGTCTAGTCAACCAGAGGCTTATCGTATCCCTTAACATGGGGGAAAGTCGTGGCTAGTCTAGTCTAGTCAAGTCGTTTTGCTCCAAGGCTCTTTCTGGTCTAGTCTAGTCTATTAACGATGTTTTCAACCATTGGATAGTCTATTCTAGTCGCTGGTCCGTCCGCTAGTCTAGCTCTACTAGACTAGGCCAGCCTTGGGTGTAAGCGTACATGTGGGTAGTGAGAATGACGGCTTGTCCCGTATCCTTCACTGCAGAAATTAGTTTCCAAAACTGACGCCTTGCCACCGGGTCCACGCCCGACGTGGGCTCGTCCATGAGAATGACCGGCGGATCCCCGATCAAGGACATGGCTACGCTCAGACGACGCTTCATCCCGCCACTGTACCTCCCACACCGAATACCGCCACTTGCGCTCAGTCCTATAATTATATAAATACTTTTCACTTTAAACTAAAATTTTCTTGGTCCAAGTTGAAGTGGCCCGGCTCGGACTCATTTAGAATAACGACGCTAATTTAGAATATTTTCCCAGACTTTGCGTATTTCTATTGTTTTTGTTATATTTAACCTGGGACGCCTTACCAGTTCGAGTGAGCCATTTTTGAACGTGCTTTTGAATCTGATTGGATGGGATTCCTCGAAGTCTCGCAAAGAGTGTGAGCATTTCCTTTCCCGTCAGAACCTCAATGACTCCGTCAAACTGGGGGCAGTAGCCCAGACTGGAAATGAACTTGTTCCTATTCTGCGCAATGTCGCATCTCGTGTGGGAAATAAAAACGTTTCCTGAGGACAGGGTCTCGTTCCCTGTGATCATTCGAAACGTGGTCGTCTTTCCCGCACCGTTCACTCCCAGAAGGCCAAAGCACTCCCCGTGACGAACTCCAAAGGTCACGTTGGACACGGCAATGGTCGTTTTGTAATGCTTTCGCAGGTTCCACGCCACCAGGGCGTCCTCAAAAATCTTCCCTAAAAAACCGGGTAAAAACACAAGCAAATTATTTTACAATCAACATACACAGAACGGTAACGGTTTGCTCCATTGCCGAAGAAAGGCCCTTCTTTCACCTTTAGTCAGTAAATCCTGAACTCGCAGTTTCTCATTCGTGACATCCTGGTCCTCCTTCGTCCCCTTCACCATCTTGTCACTCACGGGACTGCTGAAGAGCTTCCTCAAGAGCGTGTACTCCAGGACCATGAGAACTACCATGAAGATAATTCCCTCGGCAAACATAAAAACCAATCTCTGCAAATTTCCTGGGATTTCCACAATTTCGGGTGGAATGCCAGCGAGAGTGTGCTCAGACCAGACTAGAAATGACGCAACGCAACCAGTCGTCGCACCAGTTTGATCACACTTTGCATTCCTTAAGGAGATTTCAGTGATGCTCTGAAGGTTCTTGTATGCGTTAAATCCAGGCAATATAAGACCAATCTGATGCAATCTCTGAGCAAAAGTCGGACCAAACGTTTGTACTAAGGCTACCGCGATGCCGTACATATACCCTGAAATAATCAAGGTATTTCAATTTTTTATTCCCGTTATTTGTGACTTGAGCATTGCCGTTCCCTTTATTTTCTGGGTTTGAACACAGTTAGTTGATAGGGCTCAAACCTCCGTAGGATATCTAAGTATGGTACGCTAATTACCTTGGGCAATGTAGCTGAGGATTAAGATTGTAAAGCCTTTTGATGCTTCAAACTTGAGAGTGAAGAGGTAAGAAAGCCAAATGGCCACAAAGCCAAATGCCACCAAAGTAAGAAATAAGGCAACTGTACAACAGAAACAAAAGAAAACATTAACAAGATTAGGAGTTACTTGTAAGAATAATAGTATATGAGTCTCCAGAAGCGGAACAAAACCCAACCGACAGCGTTGTGCTTGACTGAGAGACCGACAAAGGTAAACAGGAGAAAGATGGCGGTGAGTGCAACCGAGATAAGGATCACAACGATGAAGTCCAAGAGGAAAAAGGAAAGCCAGTAGGAGAGTGGACTTGCATTTGTCATCAGCTGCAGCTGCTTTGCCTGCAACACACACACAATCTCAAAGTTGGTTTTCGGGTTTTAAATTTCCACTACATCCATTCTCAAGCCACAAATGGCCAGAATCAAACCCTTTATTCGAATTCAACCAACCTGGCACGCTCGCTCCTCCGCTGGGATTACAATGAACGTTGCTCCAAGTAAAAATATCCCAATTGTCAAACAAAAGGTTAGGCTCGATGTTTCTTTCTTTTTATCACTAAATTGGTTTAATGTACAAATACAAATTCTTCATTTTCAAATAGTCACTACAATTCTGCTACGAACGGCTACTCACTACTATCGGCTCAACGGACTACCCTAGGTTATAGTCAAATGAACCAATAGAATTTTATAATGGCGTACGGGTCATTTGGATTTCCTGCAGACTGCCTGGGGAGAGGCTGGTAATACAGCTGAATAGAGTACTGCGATGATGGAGCGTGTCGTCTGAGAATAGTGTTTGAGACCAGGTTGACAGCGAGAGGGGCTGCCAGGGAGTTCCGCGTAGAGTGCATAGCTGTGATGGAAAGTTTGGACGCCGCCACCGAAGATAATTTTAACTCGGCCCCCACAATGTACTTGTTGTTCAGCAAAAATCCGCCGTCGGCGCTCCTCCCAATCTTCAGGAACTCATCGGTCAAGTCACTGTCCGGGCCCATGTCAATCCCTCCGCCCTTCCCCAACACAGCCAAGTAATCACTTCCCAGCCCCTTTAAACAACAAAAACAAAAATCAACAACAGTGCTCAAGTCAGTGATCCAGGTAGAAGATCAGACGTGTTCACTGAAGGAAATGAAAGACAATAATAATATGTGAATCCGTGACTGCCTTGTCATTGGAAGTGTAGAGCGTGATAGGGTTAGAGTATGAAGCCAAATTGATTCTCGAGGTTGCCAACCGCCGGGTTGTTCCTGCTCTGCTGAGGGAGTAATCTATGAGGAGGGCCAGAAAGACGGGGGCCGCTATGAAAAAGAGCTATAGGGCAAGAAATATTTCAAAAATTAGTCATTTTTCTAGATTGTTTTTGTATCTGATCTATTGATGATTATTATATTTGTACTTGACTGAGAATAAAAGTCCAGTTCCGAATAGACTGTAACATCTTCTTTACTAGCAAACCCCAAAATTGAGTTAACACGAGGCCCAGCCCATCCTGTCTGTCCTTAAGTAACTCATTCGTTGAACTCCCATCCTCAACGTCCTTTTCCTCAATTGCTGGGCCACTCTTCGTTGACTCCTTCTTTTGATTTGCGTAAAATAATTCATCCACCCTGCACATGCCACAACCGAGTCATACACACCATAATGCAAATTAATTTTGATTATATTACATTTATTAATATTTGCAATTTTAATTAAAAGTTTAAATTTGTTGTAATATTCAGATAATTAAAAAAAAAATTCATGCTCTGTAAGTATAATTAAATACACAATGACAACTTTGTTATTGGATTTGTTTGAAAATTATGACGTAAACGAATATCTTGCCTCACAAATACGTCGTCTAAAGTGGTGAAAGACACGTTGACAGTTTTAATTCCCATGGCCTCCTGTGAAGCCATCAGTTCAGTAAACATGTCGGGGAACTTGGCGGGGGTGTTCACACCGGCGGCGATTGGGAGTGCGATCTCAACTTCCGCCGAGTTAGCAGAGATTTGCGTCTTAAACACGGCATTGTTCACGTGCCTGCTCACGGTTTCAAGGACCAGATCAGGCTTACCCCCGGGCTTCGGCTCCAGCGTCAGACTGAGGGTGTAACCCGAACCTGGAAAAATTTGGTAAATGTTTTTAACATTTGTAGTTTCAAATAAAACGGCAATTCAGTATCTCAGTTCTGCTTGGTGGAACTGGACGTTGTGGGGAGCAAAGAAAATGCAGAGTAGTGAGTTAATGAGTGCCCTCACGAAGCAATCACCACACGCTCTACTACTAAAGTATGCCACATAACCTTTACCCTTCCCCTCCTTCTACAGCCTTAACGAGTAAAATCGCAAAACCCTGTTACAACACATTTTAATGGACGATTGTATGGTGGATCAAGCACAGTAGTAAAAAATAATACCGTAATGCTTCTTAAGAAACGAGGGCGTTCCGCAGCACTGGACCTTGCCTTCGGTCATGATTGCAATTCGGTCTGCAAGAACATCCGCCTCCTCCATATAGTGAGTCGTGAGGATGATCGTCTTGCTCTTCCTCACTTCCTGAAAAAATTACATTTTTATTACGCCACCTAACTCAAGTACCCACACTACATATTCACTCCTATTTACCAGCATATTACTTTAAACTTGTACCAATAGAAGGCTCCATATTTGCCGTCTAGCTTCTGGATCCAATCCGGACGTTGGCTCATCCATCATCACAACCTTTCACATTTAAAACAAATCATCCAAAATCTAAACATATTAACTTTCATCAGCTAACAGCAATAACTGGGCAGCATTTGAATTTGAAAACGACAGTTAAACTATTGAATCTGTACTGACCTTAGGTTTTCCGATGAGTGCCATTCCCATCTGAAGCTTCCTCTTTTGCCCCCCTGACAGGTCTCTGGCGCTGAAGTACATTTTGTCCTGCAGATCTAGCATCGTCAACACTTCCTCCATCTCAGTGTCTACATCTACGACTGACATCCCCTTCAACTAAATAAGATCAGGGAAAGTTTTAGATATTTTTGTTGAACTTGTTTTCATTTCAAGCAAAAACTCAAAAGCACTACGCTTGCGCAGAAATTGTGAAAATACAAAATGATTTACGCGTCCAAAGAGCTGGAGATGCTGGTCGACAGTAAGGTCATCCAAGACCATGTTCTGCTGTGGACAAAGGCCAAGCTGCCGTCGGACGCCTTCCATGTTCTTGTTGATGTCGCAACCGTCAATGATGGCCGTGCCACCCGTTGCTTTACACATTCCTTCCCAATTAACCAGTAACATTATTGTTATTAAAAGACCAGCTAAATTAATAATTAAGCCAACGTTTATTGTTTTAGTTTGATTTAAATCCATAATCAATTCTTACCCGATAGCACCGACATTGTTGTCGTTTTTCCAGCCCCATTGTGTCCTAACAAAGCCTGAAATAAAGATAACATAATGGTGGGGATAAAACTACCCCACTACAACTGCACTGTCAACTGTATAAAACTGCCGGCGTCTGTATTTGTTTCGAAAACTATTTGTAGAAATTTGATTGGAAATTCTACCGTGATTTGTCCCTGGTACATGTTGACTGTGAGATCATCCACAGCCACTTTCCCTGAGGCATACACCTTTCTTAAGTGGCTAATCCGGACTACTGCATTCAAGTCCTCTGGATTTGGCTCCACACTGGGCTGGTTCTCCTTGTCCTGTGAATCTTCCGTGCTCATTGACAGAGCGGCTATTTTTGTGTTACACCATGTTGAGGGCTGTAAATTGACATAATTTTATTTTTGTTACTAACAAAATCATTCTTACGACCCTATTTGGTTTGTACTGTTTTGGGGATGGGACCTACCAGAAAGATGTAGTAGAAAGGCCTGGGAATTCCGAATTTGGACGGGATGATACTCTCAAAGTAGATAGCAAGTAAGAAGAAGAGAAAGGAGCTCACGGTCATAACTATTATCCCAGCCCCGACTGTAATTGTGCTCTTGTCATAGGCTTTGAATAATTTGGTCCATCCCGCACCTGTGTTTGCAACAGTAAGTAAAAGTCACACACAAGCCTCAATTTGCATTTAAAATACCTTTTGAGCTTTGGCAGTACTTAAAAAGCTTTTACCTACCTTGATCCTTTTCCTCGTGTATGTTAAAGATGTCCGTGACAAATTTGAGAGCTATATTTGGAATAAAGCAGAGAGCTAGTCTAGAATAAGTGGATAAGTCCGACTTGAATCTGTCCAATATACGTTCAATTGCTACAAAAATAATCCATAGAACAATTCCGGTCAAGATCCCAATGGAAGCTATACAAAACATTAAATAAAGCCAGCAACAGTACAAAATTAGTATTAATTCCCTTCTTTATTTCTGCGTCAAATAATTGACAAGTTTTTTGGGCCTAAGAATATTAAGGCCAGGAAAATGATTATTACGTCGTTGGAAAAATGATGAAATTAGGAAGCACCAAGTAGTGGCTTGGATGGAAAAGATG
Organism: Dicyrtoma fusca; assembly: GCA_034695205.1. NCBI lineage: Eukaryota > Metazoa > Arthropoda > Collembola > Symphypleona > Dicyrtomidae > Dicyrtoma > Dicyrtoma fusca. Next base: position 31,495 of record JAQFZC010000591.1, on the reverse strand, counting down.
AGAAGAATGGTCCAATAGAGAAGGAAGTTGCTATTTTCGTATACAACCAATTTCTTAGCTGGGATCACGCTCACGAAGAGCATCGCCGTGATGAGGGAAATTGTGATGAGGTTAACGACGAGGAAGTTGAGAAACCAGCCGAACCAATGCATCCAATTAGGGAGTCCATTCATCTTCATCAGCTCCTTGCAATCCAAAATTTTATTATTATTACCAATAAAAGTTTGTAATTATTTGAAATTACTTTCTTATTATTTGATATGATTTCTATACAATCGTTTACTTTAATCCCAGATGCTTTCTCGTTCAGCACTCCGAGCATAACCGACGGAACAAGGAAGACAAAACCGAAGCTTATGGTGCCAGAAATTTCTGATAGAACTAATTCTTTAAGGCTTAGTTTGCCGGTTGAAGGATTCATCTGGCGCGTCACTTGTACTTCCTTATTTCTTCGCGAAGGCGACTTCGGTATTCCCTGTACGGAGATCTACACTAAAAATATACAGGGGTTCATTACAAGGAAAAATTATAAGCAGTACAGTATACTTACATATTATCCCTGATATACTGCTATATAATATATCATCAAACTAACCGTGTAATTGTCGAGTTCTTTTGGCTGGGCGAGATTTGCGATGATGAACTTATCCAGCAGAATTTGAAGGGCTAGTAAACCGGGATTAGAGTTCGGTGTAGACCCAGCACTGGCGTCTGAATCAAGTTCTTTATTTCGAAAACGGAGTTTGTAGGAGATTTTGGAGCCTTCTCCGGATGTACTCATGGTCCGCGTCCTAAAACTATGTCCGAATACAATAGCAAGCTGGATATTGCTTGAAGATTTGGATGCGAAAGTTTCCATTTCCTCCTCACTTTTGTACCCTCGATAAGCTGAAAGAAATCAACGGAAAATGCGGAGTATATTTATTAAGTAAATCAAACATTGTACTAATAAGCATCGTAACCGAAGACGCAAAATACCCGATGATTAATCCCTTTGACTTTGCATTTTTAGGTACTTGAGCAAGGGTACCAATTTATTTTAAAGTAGCTGTTGCAATAATGATTTTAATTACTGATGGAAGGAGCGTTGAGTTGCGTGCGGAGACTTTTTATAATGTCAGCGGTGAGTGCGTTGTTTGGAGTGTAGGCCACTTCCCTTTGCAGCATTCTAGACTTGAGTTGATCCACCATTTCCTGGAATGACCACATTCGACAAAGGGCGCAATTAGATAATTAATTAAAATATTTAAAATTCGAGAGTGGTTTAAATGGCTTTAATTGCTTGTATTTCTAGCACCAAAGCCAACACTTATGTGTAATTAATGTGTACGTTGATTTTAATTAAAAGGTTTATTCAAAATGAAAATTTATGTTTTATTTATATACGCTTTCTGAGAGTCGAGGAAAAAAATTGCTTTGGTCTCCTCCGGGTCGGGTTGTCGGGCTTGAAGGGAATACTGTCTTCACGAATAGGAAAAAAGCCACGAGTACGAGCACGTTACAGGTGGGATAGCAGCATTCGCAGCAGCTGATAACCCAGTGACGCTTTCGAAGAATCAGATTCTTCCACATGATCACACCGAGACGTCGACAGGCCAGTTTGTAGCAGCCATCCGAACTTCGGTCCGGCGCCAGGCCCTCCGAGTCCCTGTGGTCCATCGCCTCTTTTATAGTCGCACAAAAATAGCCAAATATAATTATATTAGTTATTATACACTTATTCGAAACTGTATCAGATACTCTTGCAATTCTTGCCAATGTTTCTCGTTGCAATTTTCCGAATCTGAATTATCCGACCTATCTGATCCGACTGTCCGAACTCCGAATGTCCAGGAACTCTAAACCCCGCCAAATCCCGGTCACAGAGTCACTCACTCATTTATGAATGAACTAGATAGAACTAGAAGACAGAGATAGAACACCAGAATTTAAAGCGGAAACAAATGGGTTCTTCCACGTTTCAATTCCACCTTTCAAGGTTTTTAGCAAAAGAATAAAACAAAAAAGTAATAATAATAACGATGAGCAAGTTTAATTTTTATTACTAACAATAAGCTTTGATTATATTAGTTTTATTAAAATAATTATTCTTGTTTCTACAAGACCCTGAGGATAATATTGTAGTTTGAAAAGGGAAAAATTATTGAATAATATAGACAATTTTTGCGTATTAATTTCCGATTTCGACTGTTTTGTTAATAAGAAATATTGCAGTTACTCAAAAAACGGAGAATTCGCAATAAGCAAGCGCTTAGTCAACTGAATTTTTTTCCGTTTTTAAGCTTCATAATTCAATAGGCTGATGAATATGAAAAATCAGATAACCATGGAAAAGACAAGTAATATTACATAATGCAGTTGGAATTGGAAAACGTTTTGTTTAAATACAACGAATTAAATTTTTTAAAGAATTTTTCCTCGGTGCGCGGTGCGGTGAACGAATTATTGCATCATCATTGCGTGTACATAATACAAACATGTACATGGGTAGGTAGGTTGTGTGGTTAATTCCATGAGGTTAATTAGTAACTTATCCAAAATGTTATTGACAACTTTATAAATATTTCTAGTTCTTCGGCAGTGCAATACGCATGGGCTGGGTTGTGTAGTTTATTAGGTTTATTAGATACTTTAATAACATTCTACATGTGAAGATCGATTTGAATTCTGGTTTGCACTAAAGTCATTCCTCTGTAAATTGAAAGGCAAGTATATAGCCGTTTTATTCAGAAGCATGTTTTGAAAATAAATCCTTAGTTTTAAAATTTATCGTAGTTTTAATGAAATTGTGATGTTTTAAAAGTGTATTTGGAAAGGGCTGGAACATTAAAAAAAAGTAAATTCAATGGATTCAAGATTCATCTACACTATTGTTCTAGCCAATAGTAAAACATCTTGGAAACTCCAACTTGTAGAATTTCCTATAATTGTAAACTATGTCAAGGACGTCTCACACGCCATAAAGGTGCCTACTAAAAAATCTTAAAAAATTTTCGTGTCTTTATATTATAGTAGCGTCACTGTAGAACTCACCAGCCATATTTATTTTGGGTCAAACGGTCCAAGCTAAAAACAGGAATGTTTCAGATTTACTCAGATTTCCATTAATTTTTGTACTCTACCTTTTGCTATAAGCTATTTTTGTACAATCTGTCCCAGAAATGTGTCTAGGAAAAAAAGTCTACTTGTTTTAGTTTGTAATAACTTTTAACTAAGTTTTCTGGAGGATTTTAAATTTAGGCTGGTAAAAACGTCGTCACAATCTAAAGAATTGATTCTACTTTTAATAGCTTCAGATAGAATGTTAGCTTTTGTACAAGTAGTTTTGACATTTGTAGAAACGTCAATTGACCTTTTTTGAAAATTACTATTCTGTACTAATTGTTTAAACAGTTAACATCGCAGCTATTTTCAAGATGGCCTTCATGAGGACGTCATTAAAACCACAGAACGCATCTTTTTTTAAAACCTTATGACACTGATCTGTCATATTTAAACGCCACTTATGTGAACTGCTACTTCAATGGATTATTTGTATATTACAGATTCAAAGAAATAAAATGAAATAAAAAAGTAAAGAGAGTTTTTTTTTAGAATTATAATAAATTACAATCCAATGTTTCTATAAAAAAAAAGTGTTACAGAAATGTTAGCAACTACCAGAAAAAGCAGCATGGGCGCGCAGCAAGGAAAAATCAAGTTCAACTGGCGTTGAATCGTACAATTTTAGTAACGATGTAATTAAAGATAAACTTTGCATTCCTGAAGCCAAAATGCCTTCAAACTTTAAGTTTCAAACTTATTTCTAAAACAGCCATATCCTTTAGCTCGAATGCCCACTTAGTTTGTGTTTGTTTGACGCCACTCTAATGCTTAAACTACAGCCTGTTTTGAACTGTATATTTTTAGGTTTTTTCGGGCCACTACTTGGTGGAAATAAACATGATTGCTACTAAACAGTGAACCACTAATTTTTTAAGTGAACCTTTGCTATGCAACCTGTGCCTATGAACTATACAGTGTCCGAAAATTACCAATATAATTAGTAATTGCTTAACTTACCGTATATTCTCGAATAGAGCCCCAGTCTCGAATAGAGCCCCACCCCTAAGACCCCCCTCCATGGTTCTGTCATAACACAGCAGTGTGTTATGCGGAATGCAATGCAGGAATTTGGAGTAGAGCCCCAGGAGCTCTATTCGAGAATATACGGTATTAACTAATTTATGGATCAAAAATAATAAATTAATAATGAAAATAGATATCTTGACATTTTTGAAAACACTAACTTCTTGTTTCGACGTTTTTGAAGTCATCATTTTCTAGTTTTTTATCTATTCGAAAAAGCTAATTTTTTGTTTAACCCTGTTCAATGTGCTAGTTTCTGGTTTTGAACGTTTTTGAAAATACTTCTTGGTAGTTTTGACTTTTCTAATAACGTTACTTTCGAGTTTGTTCAATTTAAAAGTGCTGGATTCTAGTTTTGGATGTTTTCAAAATACGGGTTAGTAGTATTGACTCTTAACCTTCAGAAAACGCTGAAAATTTCTAGTTTTGATATTTTTGAAGCCATTTTTTGTTCCTTGATTTTTTAAAAACTGTAAAGGTTTTCATTGGCTCTGTTCAATGAGCCAGTTTCTGGCTTTTAAATGTTTTTGAAATTGCTGAAAAGTAGTTTTGACCGTTTAGAAAACGTTGGTTTCTTGCATTGGCCATTTTAAAAATGCATCCTTGATTTTATTGTTAAAAAAGCAAAAATATCATTGCAATAAGAATAAGCAATATGTTTTGTAACTGTTCCACGCCGCTTAAAATTTCGAGGTAGTAGTTGGTGACTGTTTAGGCAAAGGTTCATAACAGTGTTTGTATAAACGAAAAGAGGAAAAGAGTTTCTTTCAATGCAGTTAAAATTACTTTCGCATTGACCAAAGAGTATTAGCACCAGCGTGGATCGCGAAGTAAAATAAAAGTACGAAACGGTGCTAAATTTAATGATCGTACATACACGGTTGTACATTCATTATTTCCCAACCAACAACTGCTGCTTTTAGATCACATTTTCATTAATTACTTAATAAATTATTGAATCACTTACAAAACGCCTAAACTGCGTTGAATCTAAACTATACAGTACTAAAAAGGTATTCTAAAATAACGTTTTTAAACGTTTAGCGTTTTAAGCAGTGAAAGTGCCCTGCAAAAGTTTTTTTAAAAGGCAGAAAGTTTTTCGTGCAGATAAATGTTATTACACATGAACGATCAGGAAATTGAAGGCTTTTTGACGCCATTTAGATATAATACCTTTAGTGTATGCCTAAACTAACAGTAAATTATATGACGTAGGTAATTTAATGCGCGCATTTTAGAAATAAATCTGTAGCTTCAAAATGTATTGTAGTTTAAATGAAACACAATTTTGTTTAAGGTGTCTTTAGAAAGTGTTAAAACCACATTAAACGATTACAAACAAGGCTTGCACTATATTTTACAAGTAAATTGAGTGGGTCTAAGTAAGCAACGTTTATATTTAGCACACTACTTAAATCTCTGTTGAATTCACAACGCAACATTCCATTCAGTTTACGAAGCTGGAGACAAAACTCGTAAAAATGCGGTAGTGCTTCACCTGAACCCAGAACTGCTTTGAAAAACCCCTGGTATAAAAATTGGGAAGCAGAGTTATTCTAAATTTTTAATTAGAGATTTCCAAAACGTCCCGTTTGGAGGGACGATTTAAAGTTTAGACTTTTATAAAAGTGGTGTCAACATTACGATTGAATGCTGGCTTAAAAAAGCTTTAAATATAATTCTTGCCTTCGTAAAAAGACGTTTTGATGTTTCTGAAAATGTTAATTTCTAGTTTAGTCATTTCGAAAAAGCTAGTTATTAATTTGTAACGTTTTTAAATATACAGATTGGTAGGTTTGACATTTCTAAAAATGTTAGTTTCCTGTTTTTGACCTTTTTAAAAACGCTAATTGTTTGCTTTGAACTTTGATTCTGTCTGTTGCATGTGCTAGTTTCTGGCCTGGTTTTGAATATTTTTGAAAAAATACGGACTATTAGTTTTATATAGTTTCAAAACGTCCATTTCTTGTATTGGTCATTTTGAATTTGCTAGTTTAGTTTATTTTGAAAACAAATTCAGTCAAATAAGTAAAAGAACTTTATGTTATACATGTTACACGCCGTTTAATATTTGGAAATAGTTTGATGTCGTATTTTACTAGTAGGTTCAAATAGCGCATGTTAATGCAACAGAAAAGTCAAAAATAAATTATTTTGAACGCGGATTGAGATGCTTTCAAAGCGACCAAAGAGCTTTAGCATTGGCTTTTAGGATCCCTGTGGATTCCAAAAAATAGTACATTTTAGATGAGTACATTGAACACTGTAGTAATACAAATTACTACAAAAATAATGTACTAACTGGATGAGCCAGTTAATTAAAGCTTCCAATAAACGCATTGTGCAAAACACATTCCTTAATCTATTCAAAGGCGTTTAAGTGCAACGGCGACTTTTTTTTTCATAGCTTGGTCTTTTTGGTGAAAGTGGTGGCAACGGATTCAAAGTAAATCTTTTTTCTCATAATGAGCCAGTGTGTGCCAGTAGTTATGGAGGCTATTGCTGCTTTTTCGAAAGGGGTTCCACGCCGTTTTAAATTTAAAACAGAAACGTCATAAACTCTAATTCAGCGCACAACAAAATGCTTTTAAACCAGCACCAAGCAAACCAGTGGTAGTCCAGAAAAGACGTGTTTATTTATAAGTTTTTTGCTTTCTCTTTCCACAAATTCAAATTCGGAAACCCTTACAGGCCAGCTTTACTCTTTTCTATGTATTTGCTTACATTCGAACCCAACACTCTAAACTTTAATTTTTCTACTTTCCATGTAGCTTAAACTCTAAGAGTGTGTAATCTGCAAAGCGACTTTACGTTTTCAAAAGCATAATAATTTAATATAATTTTTAATTGCACTTTCTTTCAGTAAATTCTTGTTATCCTAAAAGAGTAGTTTTTAAACAATCCAAACTGGACATAACTTTTAAATTTGCACTGATTTAACTCCGCTTGTCAACAAACTACAAAATACAAAGGAATTAGTAAAATTAATTGTGTCCATTTACTCCCAATTATGATTTAAATAACCTTAAAGCAATATAAAGTCTCGCGTGCTAATGCTATTAAGACTTAGTGCTCATTATTCATTCAAGCTCTTCTAATGAAAAGTTTTTCAAAAATTACTGAGTCTGTCAACGTCCCTTTAATTATAAACAACGTAATTAAAGTTTATAATTAACTTAATATTTTCATAACAATGTTTCGAACGGCGTAGAACCCAAACTATAAAGGAATAAATTGATATTTTAAGATAAAGTTTTTAAAACGGGGAAAGATGTTTGATAAAAAGTTTCTGAAACGACATTTTCAACGCCGCACTAACCACTACTAACGCAGTAACTGTTTATGAGGACACCATTAAAACCGCAGGAAGCACTTTTGTTTTAAATTATGACTTTAAATCGTCACAATTAAACGCCAATTATATGAACTGCTTCATTTATGGATGTTTTTTTATAATACAGTTTTTGCCCTAGTAGCCACAACCTGTCGGCAACGCGCCGGGAAGCTGCAATACGAAATCGTCGGCCGACGTTACGGGGCTGTCCGCACGCCCCGTACACTTCCCTGACTCACTGCGATCGCGTCGGCAATGCGCTGGCAATCTATGCCGGGACCAGCAGGCTCCCTTCACACTTCAGTATGCACTACACCCTCGCTCCCTTTCCCGCTATTTATATGCAACTATGGCTATGCGGATGCTGTGCTGACCAGTGATATAAAATAATGAATTGATTACACACAGTTTGCCATTAATTATATTCCAATGCACATTTAAATTACAAAACAAAACACCCAATTCAAAACTACATTATTGGTTATATTTATTATTGAAAACTAGCGAATATAAAACAGAACTGACAATTCTACACGGGTATACGGAAATAACTTGATATGTTAGTATATTAATTAGAAAGTTATTTTAACACGATTACACGCTAAGTACACGCAAAAATAACTAAGTTCAACAATACAGAGCACAGGTTGCAGGTTATATAAATTATGTACATTCTACGTTCAACATAAAACGGCTAACATGCGAATGAAAGTAAATGAAATAAAACAGTTGACTGTATCACTAAACACTCCAGAAAAATGTATAACTGCGAATAAAATATAAAGCACCAGAATCGCTTTCTAAGAGCTCACAATCAACATAAATTAGCTTAAATTCGAACACAAGTGAAAAACATATCTTGAAGGCACAAATAAAACCTACACAGCACTTAATGCATTTAATTTCACTCTTATTACTACCTACTTTGATTGAAATCTGAAAATACAAAATTAATGTGGCCTACAACCACCTTATTAAGAAAAATATCGAAATAAAAATACATTACAGCAAAATCTGCAGTCACAAGTAGTAAATGTTTACATAGCACAAGTACAGAAACAATAGCAAAAACAAAACCGCTACCCAAAATAAAAACCAATAAACATAGAACTACAGTTGCAATCACGTATTTAATAAAATAATTCAATGATGATTAGGAAACTTTAAGAATTTAAGTAATTCCAGTAGAAATAAACTGAAATATTTATCGCCCAGCCATACGACAGACTGCAGTTAACAGCACAGACAGTAAAGGAAGCGAATGGCGAACTAGAGATATGTACGTGTATGCGAGTGCATGCAAAAAGCGAACGAGGCTGCCTTTCTGCCTAAGCAGGCAGAAACTTGCCAAGTTCGATCCGTTACTTTTTGATCAGAAGCCCGCTCGTCCTATGGCGCATGCCTACCGTCAGCAGAAAGGAGTGCAGAAAAAAATGCTGCAGCAATTCGCTTTGCCGACACAGCCAAAAAAGCTGCAATATCCCCTCCTTTCTGCCAGCGCACTCCCGACGCGTACAATTATGCTTGCCGGCAGACGCTGCCAACGTGCAACGGGCGAGCGTCTGCAGGGCGCGGAGCTCCCTACGATGCACTTCCCCGACACGTTCGGCTCTTTCCCAACGAAGGGCCGAGAGAAAATGGCTACTAGGGTGGGAAGGTGATGAAGATCCAGAGCTAAATTGACTATCAAGATTGATTTTTCCATAAATAAAGTATTGATTTTTCATAGAATTCGTTTGTTTCATACAACTTATTGTAAGTTTCCCAGCAAGTGAACATTGGATAAAGAATCAGTGCCCGTACAAGTTGTAGTTGTACAATATCAGCAATATATAAACAAAAGTAAAGAAAACACTTTTTTTGGAAATTAATGTTTGGTTTTAAAGCGTATTGCAGCTTTGATGAAATGGCAAGTTGTAAAGACGGATTTAAAAAGTTTTGGAACAATAATTAAATACAAACAAGCCTTCCCACGTTACAAGATAAAATTCAGTGGATTCAAGTAGGCCACGTTTCCATTTGGCACACTGCTTAAAACTGTTTAATTGTTTTATTTACACTTTCACATTCCATGTTCCAATCTTTCTATGCGCGCTCCTGAATCAGCCGCGCGGATCCGGAACTGGTCTTGGGATCGCCACTGACGGTGCTACACGGAGCAGATGTGGCCCTTGAATCTTCGTTAATTTTTCTTGACAACATGCCAGCCTGCTTGCTTTCTATTTTCTCCCCTCCGCGCTCCGTCATGAAAAATTATTTCTCCCGGGCTAGCAGGTGACGCGGCGCGTGCTCGCACTGAGCTTCGCGGTGCAGGAACTGGCCTCGGACTTCCATGTTTGCAACTGGCTGAGTTGCGCGGGGTCTCAACGTGCTTTAGACTCACGTGGGTCTTACTTGACACCGCGGAAGCCTCTCTGCTCCGCCCCCCCCCCCCTTTACCCGGCAGAAACGGACATTTCGAATTAAGATTGTTTCCCGCCAGCGTACTAACGTCTGATTAGTGTCAAGCAAAACATTTTCTAGGACACTTTTTGATGTAGTTTTTTATAGTGCTAAGCATTTAGTTGTTAATTGCATTAATACTTAGATATTGGGGGCTGTTTTTTTAGCCCGTTTTTACCCCCACCTCTCTTAATATTATTGGCTAATGGGAGAAATTGGATGATGACACCGGAAGTTTAGAACAGAACCGACAGATCAAGATTGACAGCGAAGGATGACAGATGGTCATTGCCTTCTCTCCGAATTTGAAGGTTTTCGTGAAGAGAAATGCTATCACAGATGAACGATAAGGAAATTGAAGGATTTTGGACGCCATCTAGAAATAATACCTTTAATATAGGTCTTTACTAACATTAGATTATACTGCTTTACCTGCTTTAAAACACACAAATACGAAGCAGACCAGTGGCTGCCTAGAAAAATGTGTTTATTCTACAGTTTTTTGTTTTCTTATTCCTCAAGCTCAAATTCTAGAACTGTTAGAGACCAGCTTTACTCTTTTCTATTTGCTTAAATTCAAACCCAAAACTCTAAACTTAAACTCGTGTAATTTCCTCGTAGCTTAAGCTCAGAGTTTGTAATCTGCAAAGCGACATTACGTTTTCAAAAGTATAATAATTTAATTTTCAAAATTACACAAAGAATTCAAAATTTCGTTTTTTTGGCAATATTTCCGCATATTTTTAACGGTCTGGAAACCAAACATACAGACCTTACAATGAAAGTATTACAGCAAGCACGATTTATCGATAAATGACGTTTTAATTTTTCAGAGATTTTGTTAATTACTGAAATGAACTGGTGTGTTGCAAAGAGGTTGAAATTGGAAGATTTTAGTTCATTCCATTGCAATTTATTATAATACTTTAATGTTCAAATAGTTGTGATACCTTGACGCCATTTTAATTTTCCAGCTAAAAGAGCGGCAGCTTTAGTGCCGTAGGTCGATGGGAATCATCATACTATTAAACCGTGCTTTTCCGACTCAAAGGTACTCGAGTCACTCAAAAAGTTGTGAACCGATTAAGATGCCCGTGGTCTCATTCGAAGCACAACTTCAAAGCAAAGCGGGCTATGAAGCGTGTTGTTTTAAAAACACCGCTTATTGGTAAACAATCTGTCAAAACGTCCCTGAATGGGCCCGTTTGTGACGATTTTCACGTTTTGCAGCGCTTGGCATTGAACTACTTTTTCAGTTCGCAACCAATGGCAGCGAATTTGGTCTCATTCGAAGCGCAATGGAAAGAAGAGGGGACAACTAAAGTTAGTTTTTTGAAAACATTGATATTGGTTACGCAAATTAGAAAAAAGCAAACATTTGGGGCTTACGTTTACATTCCGAGGGATACTTTGTCAAGTAACTGAACCAGTTGCTAACCGAATTGGTCGCTTTTGGTCCCATTCGAAGCGCAATCACAAAACAATAAAGAGTTAAAGGAAGCGCTTTTTTCTAAAAAACGTTGGTTGGGGCGCAATTTGTAAAACAGGCTCAAAATAGGCCCGTTTAGTACGATTTCGCCATATTGTACTGAACTACTTTTTCATTTCGCAACCGATATTAGAAATTTTAGTCTCATTTGAAGCGCAGTGGAAAGAGGACGGGCCAACTTAAGTCAAGTTTTAAAAAAAGTCGATTGCATAGAGGAGGGGCCTAACAGATCCGGTTTTTGGAAACAATTAATTGTATTTACGCCAAGTCCAAAAAACAATAGTTTTGGGTTTCATTCTGCATTCCAAAGAAAAGGGTGGTAGAGAACTTAAACAGTTGTCAACCGAAATGGACACCCTGGGTTTCATTTGAAGTGCAATTTTAAAACAAATAGAAGTAAAAGGTAGCGTTTTTTCCAAAAAATGTTGGCTGTTGCGCAATTTGCAGAAAAACGCAAAATGTATGTGTATAACAATTTTTAAGTATAGCATAGTAATCTTTTCCTCCATTTTGTAACCGATTGCTCACAGTCTGATTCAAAGTAAAATGAAAAGAGAAGGGGATGACAGAGCTACGTTTTGGAAAACACCCTTAACCAGACTCACGCGGCCAGTAGTATAGTGAATACAACAACCTACACAAAGTGTGAGCCCAAGAAAGACTGTACTCTGGAAGAAGCACGACGAAACAAGCACACAAAATGTATCACGCCGAAAGGCTTAAACCAAAAATATCCCGTCAGCAAGTTCCCGCCAGAATAAAAGCCAGAAGGTACAGACCGGACTGAAAAGGCTAAAGAGACCAGACCACAAGCAAAAAAAAGCGAATGTTTTAGGCTGACAGGCACACGCTAAAACAATCACCCTAGAGCGATTAGGCAAGAAGGCGCGGGCAGGAAGGCTCAGGCCAGAAGACAAGGGCAACATGGCTAAGGCCCTTAAGCGCGTGCGAGAAGTCTTGGGCGAGAAGGTTCGGGCCAGAAAGCGTGCACAAGAAGGCTTAGGCTAGAAAGCGAGTATAAGAATGCTTAGGCGCGATAACCCAGGCTAGAAGGCGGGAGAGAGGAGGTGCGCAGGCTCAGGCAAAAAATGCGGATGCGAAGGTGCGGGCGTGGAAGCCCAGAAAAAAAGCCACGGGCGAGGAAATTCAGGCCAGAATGCGACGGGCGAGAAGGCTTCAGCAAGATGGCTCGGGCAAGAGAATTCATTCCAAAAGACTAGGGAAAAAGGTATAGACCAGCTTAAGCGGACGAGAAGACAGGCTACGAGGTGCGTGCAAGAAGGCTCCGGCGAGATAAATATTTGCGAGGGCGCAGGTGAGAAAGCTCAGGCGAGAAGGCGCAGACGAGAAGGCGCAAATCTGAAGGGTCAGACCCTAAAGCGCGGGCAAGTAGGTTCTGTCCATAAGGCTCCGAAGGCGAGATGGCCTAGGCCAAACGTTGCAGGCGAGAAGGCACGGTCGACGACGTTCAATACAATTTGTAAAAAAGGCATAAAAGAGGCCTACGATGTTGCCACATTGTACAGAACTCCTTTTCCATTTCGCAAATGATATTGGGGATTATAGTCTTATTCGAACCGCTATAGAAACACGAGAGGCCAACTGCAGTAAAGCTTTGGAAAAAGTCGATTGCAAAGGGAAGGGGCCTAACAGATCCGGTTTTTGGAAACAATTATTTGTATTTACGCCAATCCAAAAACGAATAGTTTTGGGTTCCATTTTACATTCCGAAGAAAACTTTGATAAGGAAAGCGTGAGCAAGAAGGCTAAGGCCAGAAGGCGCGTGCTAGAAGGCTTAGGCGGAATGACCCAGGCTAGAAGGCGGGATAAAAGAGGCAGCAGGCTCAGGCAAAACGTGCGAGCGCAAAGGCTCGGGCGTGGAAGCTCAGAAAAAGCCGCGGGCTTGAACATTCAGGCCAGAATGCACGGAAGAAAAGGTTCAAGCTAGATTACTCGGGTAAGAGAACTCATGTCAAAAGGCTACGGGAAAATGCAAAGGCCAGATTTATCGGACAAGAAGACCTAGGCTAGAGGGTGCGCGCAAGAAACTCCGGCGAAATATATTATTACGCTGGTGACTGTGCTCAGGCGAAAAGGCGCAGACGAGAAGGCTCAGACCTGAAAGCGCGGGCAAGTAGTTTCTGTCCATAAGGCTTGGCCGAGCACGAACGTTGCAGGCGACCAAGCGAGAAGGAGCAGGTGAGGAAGCTCAGGCGAAAAGGCGCAAGAGAGAAGCTCAGCTAAGGAGGTTCGGGTGAGAACGCTTGGGCGAAATGACCGAGGCAAGAAGCCTCGAACAAGATGGCTCAGACCAGAAGTTGCGGTCGAGAAGGCGCAGCGCAGGTGAGAAAGCGCGGGTGAGAAGGCTCGAGCGAGAAGGCGTGGGGGACAGTGTTCAAGCCAATAGGCTCAGGCGAGAAGGCCTGGGCGAAAAATCTCTGGTGTGAAGACTCTAGGAGAAAGACTTTTGCGACGATGCTGGTGCGGCAAAAGGGCGCGGGCGAGAAAGCTAAAGCAAGAAAGAGCATGTGAGGAAGCTCAGGCGAAAAGGCGCAGGCAAGAAGCTCAGCCCAGGAGGCTCGGGCTAGAACGCTTAGGAGGGATGGCCCAGGCCAGAAGCCTCGGACGAGAAGTATCAGGCCAGAAGTTGCGGGCGTGAAGGCGCAAGTGAGAAAGCGCGGGTGAGAAGGCTCGAGTGAGAAGGCGCGGGCGAGAATGCTCAAGTCAGTAGGTTCAGGCGAGTAGGCACAGGCGAGAAGGCACTTTCGAAAAATCTCGGGTGGGATGATTTGGGAAGAAAGGCACAGGTGAGAAGACAGGCGAGAATGCGCAGGTGAGAATATAAGGGCTTGAACGCCCTGCCGAGAAGCTTAGCCCAGAAGGCTTAAGTGAAAACCATTGGGCGAGATGCCCCTGGCCTCAAGGCCGGACAGAGGCGGCTCGGTTGAGAAGGCTCAGGCCAAAAGAGAGATAGCGAGAAGGTGCAGGTGAGAATTTGCGGGTGATAAGCCTCGAGCAAAAAGGTGAGAAGGTTTAAGCGGGAACGCTCGAAAGAGAAATTTAGGCCAGAAGGCGCGGGCGAGAAGGATCAGGAAAAAAAGCGCTGTTGCGAAGGCTTAGGCGAGAATGCGGAGACGAGAATCCGCTTAGGCTTAGGCTTAGGAGAGCAAGCATGGGTGAAAAGGTTTGGGTTTGCGTGCAGACGATAAGGCTTGGGCTAAAATACTCAAGCCCTAAGGCGCGGGCGAGAAGGCTCTTGCAAGAAGGGGTTTGCGAGAAGGCTGAGGTTAGAAGGCGTAGGTGAGAACGCTAGGGCAAGATGGCCCAGGCTAGAAGGGGGGAGACGAGGCTTGGGTAAAATAGATCAGGCCAAAGGTGCGGGCGTGTAGGCGCGGATGAGAAGAAGATGGCGAAAAGGGTTTGGCCGGATGGCTTAGCAGAGCAAGGCGCGAAGGAAAAGGCTCAGGACAAAAGCTTCGGGCGCGAAGGCCGAGGTTAGAAGGAGCGGGTAAGTATGCTCATAGGAGAAGGTCCTTGCGAGAATGCGCTGGCAAGAAGCTCAGTCTAGAAGGCACGTGCGAGAAGACTTTGACCAAAAAGCGCGTGCAAACAGTTTCACGGTTCGAACGAGAAGGCTCTGGCCAACAGGTGTGGGCCAAAAGGTACGGGTGAGAAGGCTCGAGCGGGAAGGCGCGAGCGAGAAGGCTCAGGAGGAAGGGCTCGGGCAGCTCGGGCGAGAAGCTCAGGTCAGAATGCGCGGTTTAGAAGTGTAAGTAGGCCTGGTCCAGAAAGCTCGGGCGAGTAGGCTCTGTGTGGAAGGGGCGGGTTAGAAGGCTTAGACACGAATGCGCGTGCGAGAAGGCTTAGGCAAGAAATCGCGTTTGAGAAGCTTTATGCCGATAGCCTCGGGAGAGAAGGCGCAAGCCAGAAGGCTCAAGGCAAAATTGTCATTCCAGAATGGTCACGCCAAAGGGATCACGCAATTAATTTTATGCGAGGTGGATCAAGCCTGATGGAGCCAGTCATGAGGATCACACTAAGGGTGTCACGCCTGACTGACTAATCTAAAAGGATTGCGCTAGAAGGATTAAGCTGAAAGGTTCGGGCCAGAAGGTTCAGGCCTGAGTGTTTAGGCAAAAATGATAGTGGCGTAAGATTCACTCAATGTTTTGTGTTGGTCATGTGCTGCGTCGTTATTGTTTCTTTCAATATTCAGTTTGCTCGCTATCGGGTCGCAACCCAGTAATTATTTAAAATGCATGACTGCCACCCCAATTGAATTCATTACAACGCAACTTCTATTTCTACTAATTTTAGTTACAAATGAACACAATCGATAAAATAATCAGCGCCCATATGCGCTATACAATGCCTGCCAATTATAAACAAAATTAAATTGGTTTTATAATGAATATATTAATTAATTAATTAATTAATTTTTTTTTAGAATATGGAATTGTCATTTCTTACATTTTTTCAAGACTTTAGTAACGTTTTACATTTGAAAACCGATTGGAACGCTCAATTGCACTAAAGGCATTTCTTTTTAAACTCAAATGCAAGTAAATAGCCGTTTAAATAAAGCGCATATTTTAGAAATGAATCTATAGCTTCAAAATATATTGTAGTTTGAATGAAATTCACATTTTTTTAAGTGTACATATTTGGAAAGTGCTGAAACAACATTAAACGATTACAAACAAGGCTTGCACTATATTTTACAAGTAAATTGAGTGGATTTAAGTAAGCCACGTTTATATTTAGCGAACTACTTTTTCTGTTGAATTCACAACCCAACTTTCCATTCAGTTTACGAAGCTTGGGACAAAACTCGTAAAAATGCGCTAATATTTCACCTGAACCTTGAAGGGCTTTGAAAAACCCCTGGCATAAAAACTGAGAAGTAAATTATTCTAAATTGTTAATTCCGGACTTCCAAAACGTCCCGTTTGGAGGGACGATTTAAAGTTTAGACTTTTATAAAAGTGGTGTCAACATTACGATTGAATGCTGGCTTAAAAAAGCTTTAAATACAATTCTTGCTTTCTGAAAGCAGTTTTGATTTTTCATAAAACGTTAATGTCTAGTTTAGTCATTTCGAAAAAAGCTAGTTATTAATTTTGAACGTTTATTTAAAAATGCAGATTGGTAGGTCTGACATTTCTAAAAATGTTAATTTCCTGTTTTTGACCTTTTTAAAAACGCTAATTGTATGCTTTGAACTTTGATTCTGTCTGTTGCATGTGCTAGTTTCTGGCCTGATTTTGAATATTTTTGAAAATACGGACTATTAGTTTTATGTAGTTTCAAAACGTCCATTTCTTGTATTAGTCATTTTGAATTTGCTAGTTTAGTTTATTTTGGAAACAAATTGAGTCAAATAAGTAAAAGAACTTTATGGTATATGTACATGTTACACGCCATTTAATATTTACGTAGCGTAATCAGGGTGAAACCGCTCAAGCTTTCCCCAATTGGTAACTGCAACTGAATCTTCTAATTTATTATTAACTTGGTTGCCTTTTTGAAAATGTTCATTTGATGCATTGACCATTTTGACAGTGCTCATTTCTGGTTTTGATTGTTTTTAAAAACGTTGATGGGGGTTAATTGGGTCTGGACACTGTTTTAAAAGTTGGTTGTATACTAAACACTTTTATGCTGCATTCTTTCCATGGTTTCCCTGTTTCGAATAGGGAAGTGAATTAGCATGAGGTAGGTCGTATAGTTTATTGGGTAGGAATTAAAACTGTTTAATTATTTGTTTTAATTAATTTTATTTATTTACACATACAATCCCATCTTTATTACGAATGGGACAGAAACTTTAGCTTCTAACCGCAATTCATAAAAGCTTTGGGCAAGTTCTATTTTTGAAGTCATCACGTTTCTTGTATTTGACCTTTTTAAAAACGGTTATTTTTCGTTTGACTCTGTTCAATATGTTAGTTTCAAGTTTTGAACGTTTTTAAAAATACAGTTTGGAAGTTTTGACCTTTCTGAAAGAGCTAATTTCTAATTTAAATCGATTGAAACGCTCAAGTGCACTAAAGGTACATATTCCTCTTTAAAGTAAAATGCAAGTAATTAGCCCTTTAAATAAAGTGCATATTTTAGAAATGAATCTTTAGCTTCAAAATGTATTGTAGTTTAAATATAATTCAAATAATTTACAGTGTAATTATTTGCAAAGTGTTGGAACAACATTCAAAGATTACAAACAAGGCATACACTATATACTGTACAAGTAACTTCAGTGGATTTAAGTATCGTTTTGAAAGTGTTAGTTATTAGCTTTTGAATATGTTTTTCTAAAATACTGAATAGTATTTTTGACTTTTATGAAAACAATAATTTTTAGTTTGGTCACTTTAAAAGTCTTAATAATTAATTTTGAATGTTTTTCATACTATAGAGTAGTAGACTTTGCATTTCTGAAAACGTTAATTTCTTGTTTTGACATTTTCGACATTTTCCGTTTTTGACGTTTTTTAAAGCGTTGCGTTGGTTTGTTGTTTTGACTTGCTGTATGGTCTAGTTTCTAGGTTTGAACGTTTTTAGGAATACTGACTAATAGTTTTGACATTTTTTAATTACACGCTAGACTTGTTGCTTTTTCTTACAACTTATTGTTATTTTCCAAAAACAAGTAAAAATCTGATACATAAATAATCAGCGCCTATAATATGAGCTAAATAATGACAGGAAATTAAACACAAGTCACTTAATGTGAAAGAAGCAATGAATCTGATTTCTGGTTGAGTGGATCATGTAATTTTCGAATTTAAAAAGCTATAATTTGAATTTAAAGTAATATTTACTAATTAGTCAAAAGAAAGTAAATGCAAACATTTTCTGCTGCCGAAAGTAATTGTTTTTAGCAAATATAATTAAACTACACTTTTACGTTCACACGACCGCTTTGCTTTGGCACTTTGAAAGAAAAGCCTTGTTATTTTTAAAGAATAGTTTTTAAACAACTCAAATTGTACATAACTTGCTGTATGGTTGGTTTAACTGAATTATTTTTTGGCACACAATTCGTAAAAAACAGTTATAAAATCATTATTTGCACATCGAAAGAAGTTTGTATTTATTGTTTTGCCCTGTTTTGTCGCTGGTTTTTTTGCTGAATCCTGCATCTCTCTAAATTATTAATTTAACGCCGCTTGTCAACAAATTGCAAACAACAGCAGATCATCAAAAGTTTAGATGGTGTTTGTTTACTCCTAGTTAGGATTTAAGTAACCCTAAAGCAATATAAAGTCCCACGTGTTAATGCTATTAAGACTTAGTACTCATTATTCATTCAAGCTCCACTAATTAAAGTTTAACCTCTTCAAAACGGTAATATACTGTAGGATCGAGTTGTTATGTTACAGTGACCAAAGAACTTTAGCACTGGCGTGGGCGCCCGTGGATCACGAAGTCAACTAAAAGTGTAAAATATTCTTTATTTTTGTGATCGTACATACAAGGTTTTACATTCATTATTTCTTTCCGAACTTTAACAGCACGTTTTGACAGACAATTTTAGTGCAAGTTATAAATAATGAAGCACTTAAAATATTTTTAACGGCGTATAATCAAAATCATAAAAGATTTAAAAAGATTTTCTAAACTAATTTTTTTGGTAAACTAATATGGGTGCAAAATGTGCAAGAATGATTTAAAAAGGCAGAAAAGTTTTCATGTAGAGAAACAACTCAACCCGTCACTGGTGGCAGATCGGGAAAATGAAGTAGTTTAACGCCATTTAGAAATACTGGGTGAAATTTAATGTTAAGAACAAGAGAGTTCACTCACTTTCAATTTAATGGCGTAACACACAAACTGTTAAACATTTTGGTGTATGCTGGCATTCGTCCGTAGTACTTCACGTGACCATAAACTTTCTGGCTCTTTTTCACGAGCAGGGAAACTATTATTTACACTTTTTAAAATCACAAATTAAATGCGTAGGATTTATTGTAATATTTATGCATAGTTCTACGCCGCCCAGTATTACACACGGTCGTGCAGCCCATTTCACCACCCATTCTCACCAAAAATTTAACGAATATCAACTCAATTTGTGGTTGTTTAGCGCCATTTTATTATTTAAGCGACGAACGTTTTTCAAGTAAACTTTCGATATCCATTCATTGCCAACAAGCTTTACTCTTCCCGGAAAATACAAACAAACTTATTAATTTTTACAATTAATTCATGAATATTGTAAATAAAAAATGTACGACTAAAACGAGGTAATTAACGTGTATTCGGTATGAATGGAGCGTATAATCTTCTGATTTATTACTTACTTGATGGCCTTTTTGAAAACGTTCATTTGATGAATTGACCATTTTGACAGTGCTAATTTCCAGTTTTGAATGTTTTTGAAAACGTTGATAACTAGTTGGAACCATTTTTAAAAACTTAGTTTGTATGATGACTGATCAACAAAATCTTTTTCAACGCCGCTTGGTCAATGCACGTATAGTTTAGGCCTCGACAAGTAGAAGATACACAAGTAATTTGTTTCTCAATGTTGTAACATAGAAACGATTATACAAAATTGGTTGTGCAGTGGCTGTCAACAAAAAGCGTTTGTATTTTCCCGCTTTATTATCCCCTTTCTTCAAGACCTTTTGGTTCCTTTACGAAGCCAAGGTTTCCCTTTTTTATTTGCCTAATTTCAAATACAAAACTCAGTATTAGTTTCACGTAGTTAAGAGTTTAATTTTAATTTCCAAGAAATACTTAAAGAATGCAAAATTTTAATGCTTCTACCCATAGTTGGGCATAATTTAAAAGGATTTATTTACCCAATAAAAACAACTTAAAATGAAAGTTGTAAGTATTGGAAGCTTAATTTGCCCAATAATTACGCTTTCATTTTTCAAAAATTTAGTTAATTGCTTTACTTGACTGAAGTGATGGGTTTAAAATAAGCTAAAATTCGATTACCAGATTACCAGTTCACGTCAGTTTATATAATATTTAATATTTTTATAGGTGTACAGCGTCTTTTAAAATAGTAGTTTGTATACTAAACATTTTTGTAATGGATGCTTTCCATTGTTTCCTGGTGTCGAATAGCAGGTAATTAGCAACGTAGTTTAGTTTATACGCAAATAGTTTATGAGATAGTAGTTAAATTAATCACCAAATAGGTACACTACAGCAGTGCGCATTGCGTGTTACAACTGCTAAAAACAATCCATAAGATCTCAGCACTAATGTTTTCGAATGGACTGATGGTGGCTGATTAGTATTATTTATTTTTGTTTATTTTAAAATTAATTCTAACAAAAATACCATTGAAATTATAACCATGGCTTTTTTTGTAAATGTTACACACCATTTATAATTTTGGTCTCTTTAATATTTTGTAAATTGGATTTCTTTTTTCTGGTTTTGAATGTTTTTGAAACTACAGGTTAGTAGTTTTGACCTTTTTGAAAGTGCTAGCTTAATTCGTTTTACAAACAAAACTGTCATTTGAATAAAAATTACACGCCGTTTAATATTTTAAAAGGAAAGTTTTACTACCGTGTGATAATTTATTGACCTAAGTTTACATATGATTGCAACAGAAAAATCGAATACAATTTTTAAGTCGTACTTGTTGTGTTTTCAAAATGGTTTTTTTTAAATATGATTTTTGAAAACATTCAGAGGCCAGAGGTTACAAAATAAGTCTTAATATTTTATAACTGAATCCAGAAGAGATTCTAAGTAAGCCACATTCGGATTTAGCAGCCTACTAGTTCCTACTGTTTGGGAGGAATTAATTTATTAAATTTTTGCAAATGTGTTTTAATTTTAACCATAACTTGTTTTTATCTTGGAATGATCTAAAGCCGTTTGTCAAATTAAAATGACTACAGGAGCGACATGTTAATTTAGATTTTAGAAAGACTAATGATTAAAGTAAGCAAGGGAGCATATTTTAAAACTAACGAGTTACTTTCAACGTTAAAGTACGAATAAATCTGGGAACCCCTCTTTGGTTAACTTTCAAAGTACTGTGTTTATCTTATTTTTTATTTTAGTATCGCTTTCGATGGTGGAATTAAAACGTTTATTTGATGTATTGATGCTATGCTAATTTCAAAATTTAAATGCATTTGAAGGCATTGATAACTAATTTGGACCTCTTTAAGAAGTCAATTTGTACACTGAACATTTGTGTAACATTCTTTCCATGGTTTCGAAATTTAGACAAGGGCCGTGTAATTAGCATGAGGAGGTCTTATAGTGCAGCCGATCATAATTAAATGTACAGCCACTAACTTAGTTCACTATAGCATTGCTTCTTACAACCATTTAAAGCAATAACATAACTAAAAAAAATAACTAAAACAGGTGGGATCTTTTATATTTGTACGTACATCATTTTTAATTTATTAACTCCCTAACAGTATAATATTTTAAAACTAGACACAGATGCTTAAAAATTGGATTCAAAACCCATTCAAAGAACTAACAAACGATTAATAATGTTTTTAAACGGCGTAGAACCCAATCCAAAACAAAATAAATTGATTTTGTAAAATAGAGTTTTTAAAACGATGTAAACTGTTCTGCACGAATGTTTTAAAAAGTGAGAAAGGACTTCGTTCAAAAAAAATTCCTCTGTATAGACAGAAATCCCTCGTGAACGAAAATGCTCTCCTAGATGACTGCTCAGTAAATTGAAATTGCCCAACGCCGTTTAGACGTAATACGTTTAGTTTGGGCGTTCAAAAAAATAGATTGATTAGCATTTGCGCTGCAGTTTAATTATAAGAAATTGACCAGTGGACAACAATATGGACACGGTTCGGAGAATCTGTGTCTCCTTGTCGCGCCTTTACTTTCATAATGTTTTACGACGTCGTTAAGCCGTCGAAAAATTGCAGGATGAAATAATTATATTTTTCAGTAACGAAGCTGTTGACGCCGAAATTATTTAGCATTGTTCAGCACTGATTTTGTTTTGTAAATGAATCGCAGGCAGCCAAACCAAGAATCACCTTTTTGTATAATTCATACCTAAATTCGAAATTTCTGTAATTTGCTATTTTTGGGAAACTCCCACCCAGTGTACGAACTCTAGTTTAATCGCTCGTTAAATGCATAAATTATTATTGTTATTATTAAAGCCTAAGGATTAGGACGAATATAAATTTGTACCACAAAAATATAAGGGTACTTGTATCTATTTAACGCCGTTTGGAAATACTATTATTTTCATGGTGGAATCATTTAACTAGGTATTACATCGCGGATATTTCCAAACAAAATAGAACATCCTAAAACATCTCCAACTGAAAGAATTAGCTGCAAGTTTTAATTTTACACCAATTGCATTTGAAGGAAGTTGCACACAAAAAAGTAGGTTGTTACACTGCTAAACGTAGACCAGTGTTTCACTTTTGTTTTTTTACTGTACTTGACTCACTATAGCTTAATAGTCATACTCACTCTCAAATTGCCATTTATTAACTTACACTTTTTTGAAAGATTCAATTCCCTGAATGACACTTTTTAAAACATTCAAAGCTTTGATTTGTGCTTTTACAAAATGTGCAAAACAACACAGTTCATGCGCAAAAACTCAGCAAATTAAAGGATTTTCAAAAAATATCTTCACAGCACACGAAATGTTTAATCTTCGTTGAATAGCATGTAAATTGGTGTATAAAAAAACTGGTGTATTTTAGCAAAACGATTCCTGAAAAACAGGTTGGCACCTCTGACGCCATTTTAAGTTTTTGGCTACCAGATGGGCATACTGATGGGAACAGATTTAATAATTTGTCTACTAGAAATTGTGACTGCCAATACGTCAATTAGTTTCACCTGTTCAATTCCTTAATTGTAATTATTGTGTAGATTTTGATTGATGTG
This sequence comes from Dicyrtoma fusca, assembly GCA_034695205.1. Taxonomy (NCBI): domain Eukaryota; kingdom Metazoa; phylum Arthropoda; class Collembola; order Symphypleona; family Dicyrtomidae; genus Dicyrtoma; species Dicyrtoma fusca. The sequence continues at coordinate 8,225 of JAQFZC010000591.1, read as the reverse complement.
ACGCTACGCCATTGAAAAATAATAATTACTGATTGTATACCAATCGTGACACAAAGATTGTTTTCTCGAAGGTAACGCGCTTCTAGTAAACGCAATAAAACTAGTTAATCAAATTTATAAAATTAACAAGCTGCAAGCTATAGCGCGCAGCAAATTGCTTTTTAAACTTCCTACCAATTAAAGCCACTTTTTTAAATGAATTCATTATCTATATTTATACATACCAAATTTAGATTTTTTTTTATTTATTTTATTTCTGATTTATTTGGAACTTCTAAAGAAGCACGCTACTCGCTACGAGACAATAAAAATCCACCTACCCACATTAAATGGTGAAACGTGTGCCTAGCGTATACTAGCGACGTCAAAGTCTACCATAATTGAATATTTTATTTATTTATTGAGAGCTGTGCATAAATAACGTCTGAAGCGAGGGATACTCAGGAGCTTTGCAAATATTACTTGAGCCAGTTTTAGACTTACAAAGGCTAATTTTCAAGGCTATTCAAAAAGGCAAAACTTAAAAATAGCGTTTTTGAAAAGATGTAAAACATGATTTTTATGTTGTAAAATTTTCAAAAAAGCCAGATCACTAGAAAATCGGTTTCTTTTTCAATGGGTAAAACACACAAAAGTTATTAATTTAAAGGTGTCAAGCGAAATAAAAATAAAAATTTGATAATTGCGCGTTTCAAAAATAGTCAATTTATGAAAATGACACTCTTAATTGCGTCTAGCAGACAATACACTTATTTTTAAATCAGCAAAATGCAAAAATATATAACAATAATTAGATTTACTACGTAATTAGATAAGCAGATATAATAATTAAGATAATTAGCCGTTTTAAAATTTGAATAGACGGGTAGCGCACAGGTTTTTGAAAAAAGAATTTTCCTATTTTGTACTTTGTCAAAATCAAAACTGCTTCCTTTATTCGTATTTATTTTCTATTTCCTATTTTATATCTTTTTACTCGTTCCGTTTTGGCACGTAGTTTGCATTGCTCTATTAAAAGAAAGTGGCAATCTCGATAGCTGTGTTATTTAGGCGGCGTTTAAATCAAACTAGTTTAATTAAAGTTGTGAAACATTTTGCCTGGTTTTACACCTTTTTTAATCAACACTATAAGACGATGTGGGTAATTATTGATAAATAGTTAAACTCCTTACTTTCTGCTAAGTTCCATTTTGGGGCTGTCCATAAATAGTGTATACAAACTTTTCAAAAATTGACAACCCTCAGGTTCCATTTTTAATCATTAATTAAATAGGGGCTTTAACACCGATAACTGTTTCCAATTTTGAAGCGTAGGTAATTAATGGACACCCATTTAGTTAGTACATACGTCATTTATGAATGCTCCCTTTGAAATACTGCATTACATGATTATATAGTTCCAGCATTATTATATTCACAGCTACTGGGACCAGATCACAAGCTGCCATAGTTACCATCTCTAGACACATACAAGCTGATGGAATATTAATGAAAAAATAGGATCCTCACAAGTAAGATATTTTAATTTAAATAAGAGGTGGGGCAGAAATAAATTGGAGAAAAGATGTGTTTTTTTTGTAAGATTTCTTGTAAAATACTATCATTTAATTTGAGGCCTGAACGCCGCCCAGAAATAACTCCGATGTGTATGCCACGCAAAAGAAAAGAGCTGGAAAAATTTTTTTGCCACAAGACGTTGTTTAAAAAACGAAAAAGTACGGGATATTTATTTGAAGTACAGACATTATTTGCAGTGCCAAATTTGATATTTCTTGAACACAGTTACCGTCAAGCTTCCAATAGACGGCGGGTCTCTAATAAACGGCGGGGGTAGAACTGGGTTTTACAAATAGAAGGCGGGGCCTTCTATTAGAAGTTTTACGGTAACCAGTTTCCTTCAACATGTAGAACTTGGTTTTGAATTTTTTAAAACACGCTAAACCCCGATTTGAAACTATTTAAATGCATACATTGTACTTTTTCAAACCGTGCAAAACCAGGATTTTGCACTTTTTGGAACTATTCAAAACTTAGATTTTCATTTTATTACAACTTGAAAAACCTGGATTTACACCATCTTAAAAAATTCAAATCCCCGAATTACACTTTTTTTAAACATTCAAAACTTTGATTTGTGCTTTTGCAGACAGTCCAGAAGCTCAATGTTGACTTTTTTAACCTATGCAATACTTAAATCTGCAATTTTGACCCAAACAAAATTTTGATTTGCTCTTTATTAAAACATGCAAAACCTCTATTTGCACTTCTTCTGAAGACGAATGTGCATTGTTTACAATATAGACCAGATTTTAATCTTTTCGAAGTTTACTGAACTGTAAAACCATGTCATTTTAGGCAAAACCATTTCATTAAAGTTTCTATTTAGCGTATCCGCTGCGCTGTCAGTTCAAAGAATGCTTCATAATTAGTTCCTGCTAAATAATAAAATGTAAAAACGGTGAGATGCAACTTGAATATTTAATATTTTGTTGCCATGTTTAGGAACTCTAAGAGCATATTTTAAAATAATAATTGCTTTAAAATTTTTACAAACTAAAGCTAGCTGTTTATGCAAAAACTCAGCAAATTAAAGGATTTTCGAAAAATATTTCGTCAGCACAAAAAGTTTAATCTTCTTTGAATAGCATTTAAATTGGCATGATTTTTAGAAAGTAAACAAATAATTTAAAAAATTTAGAATATACAATTTGATATAAAAACCTCAACAACTGTCGTAGGAGCTATGTTGCTGCGATTAGTTTGTTCAACTTGGATTTTAGGGCTACGTGATTCACACTGATTAAACAATAAACGACTTCCTTTAACTGTGAATTTAGTAACATTTGTTCTGTATAATTTGTCTTGTTTATAGCTAATAAGTTATAACAATCTATCCTTTGTTTAAATTTTATTCCCTAATGTGAGTAATTTTACTGGGCAATTTCTGTATAACCTTGCACAAGTTGACAGTTTTTGTACGGTGGCTTTATTTGTGCATGCCCATTTTTGGTCTACGCCTCCTTGCCTTCAAACGAAATTAATTTAATTATGCGCAAAAACTGTTGTAGTTTATGGAATGGACTTTCAGTAGGACTGAGAGCAAGTTTATTTGATCTGTTCGTTCTACAATTCGTATAACAACTAACTAAATTTAATCGGCGTTAAATCAGTTAAACATTTTAAAGGATTAAGTTCCACAAAAACTGCAAAGATACATTTTATTCACACAAAAACATTTAAAAAGCCACTTTAAATAAAATTTCTGAACTTCCAACACTGGTGCATTGTTAAATATGGGGCCAAGTGCATTTTCGTAAACTATTTTAAAAGTTCGTGGCGATTTGATACTGTGATGAACAATGCAATGGTACTTAGGGTGAGCGAAGAACGTTTTAAACTATTTAATGGTCGTTTCTCAAATAACAGGCATTTTTAGTACGTTTTTGTACAATTTTTCTGTAAAGTTGACTGCTTAATTTGCGCCCTAAACGCCGCTCAGAAAAAATTTCAATGTAATTTGCCGCTCAAAAGAACACAGATTTAGGGAACTGGGTGAAATGGAAAATTGTGAAGGACGGAGTAAATGAATGAATCTATAATCTGGCGCATAGTTGAAGGAATTTCTAAAACTAAAAATTGTTTTTCTTTCCTAGTTTTTTTTTGAATAAGATAATGCTAATGATTAGGTGTCTGAATACATTCCAAGAACTCACTTGTTTTAAGCTGATAATATACAATGTGGATTTTAAAATAATATTACCGTTTCTTGAAAAACGTGGTGCCACCTCTAAAGCCATTTTAAGTTTTTGTCTACCAGATGTGCATATTGATGGGAACAGTTTTTTTAAATTTTTATTCTACTAGAAGTTGTGAGTGCCAACAAAAAAGTGACGTCATTATTCTTCTTATAACTTACAATTAGTGTGTGTCATAATCCCTTGCCGTTGCCAATGAATTTTGGATAAATAATCAGTGCCCATATAATGTATGCTATAAACTGTCCGGAAAGCTCGCGTTCAATAATCAATTCAAATTAATTTTACATTGAAACTGTAGATTTAAGTATACAAAATATTTAGATTTATAAGATACATAATGTTTGAACTGCTAATATTAATAATAAATTGTTTAATAATATCACCATTTAACCCTAATGAAATAAAAAATAACTAGCAGATATAAACTATTGGATAAAAATTGTTTTTCTTTGTAAATACTTTTCCTCAGAGATTATAATAGTATTTTTGCACGGATTCAACGCTGCACAAGGATGCTTACGAACTTTTTGCTTTTTAAAAGAATGGATATTCAAAATTTCCGGGGCAATAAAAAGGCAATGATGATGTAATCCAAAACATAGTTGAGCGAAGATAAGATTTTAAAACAAAGCGTTTGAAGAAATAGTATTTTTATTTATTGAATTAATAAAATAAGTTAATTTTATGCAGTTGAAAGCTAATCAAGCAAGACAGCGCAGTGCATTATTGCATTTTAAACTTCCCGCCAATGGAATCTATATTTTGAAGGTAAATAACACTCATGTATTTTTAACTTGGAGCTAATTAATAAATTATTAAATGAACGTAGTGTCTTTAGACAATTATTTTCACCAGTACACTTCCTTAATTTTATTCATTGTGTCGATTTTTATTGATGTGACGCCACGCCGGTGAAAATTAATAATTACTGACTGTTTTGCTGATTTAAAATAAAGGTCGTTTCTAGTAATCGCATTAAATTATTTAATCGAATTAATAAAATTAATAAGCTGCAAGCTACAAAAAATAAGCTACAGCTGCCTTTTGCTTTTTAAACTTCCTACCAATTAAAGCCAATTTTTACATTGAATTTATTATCTTTATTTATACTATATTTAGGATTTGTTTTTATTTATTTTGTTTCTGATTTATTTGGAACTTCTAAAGAATCACGCTACTCGCTACGAGACTATATAAATCTTCCTACCTATATTAAATGCTGAAACGTGTGCCTAACGTATTCTAGCGACGTCAAAGTCTACCATAATTTAATATTTTATTTATTGAGAGCTTTGCAAATATTACTTGGGCCAGTTTTAGACTTACATTTACAGAGAAAATTTTCAAGACTACCTATTAAAAATGGCAAAAGGTAAAAATATCTTTTTTAAAAAGGTGTAAAACATGATATTTACATTGTAGCTTTTTCAGAAAGGAAGGTCACTAGATAATCGGTTTCTTTTTTAATGGGTAAACCCATTACAAAAAGACATTATTTTAAAGGTGTCAAGCAAAATAAAAATTGAAATTTGATAATTGCGCTATACAATAATAGTCCAATTATTAAAATGTTACTTTTAAGTGCGTGTAGCAGACGACAAACTTATTTTTAAAAGAGCAACACGGGAAAAGATAATTAGCCATTTTAAAATTTTAAAAGATGAGTAGCACACAGGTTTTAAAAAAACGAGTCCATAGACTTGTTCCTATTTCCTAGTATTTTGCAATACTAAATCGAAACTGCTTCCTCTATTCGTGTTTATTTTCTTTTTTGCATTTTATACCATTTTTAATCATTCTTTTTCTGCACATAGATTGTAGTGTTTGTGTTGCTCGAATAACGTAACGTGTAAAGCTCGACAGCCGTGTTATTTAGGCGACGTTTAAATCAAACTAGCTTAATTAAAGTTCATTGATTAGTGTTCGCTAATCAACAATGTTTTGAAACATTTTATGTACCTGGTTTAAAACATTTTTAATCAACACTATAAGACGATGTGGATATCTCCAAAAAAGAGAATTATTGCGAAAATTTTAAAAGTTGCAAACTGTAGCTCACGTTCCAGTGACGCTTGAGGAAATCATTAATTTTTACAGCTACAGTTTAGACTTTGACATGTTTTAGTTTAGTTTATTTAACTGCTTAAAAAACTATTTTTTAAATGCATACAATCTAATCAATTTCAAAAATAGTAATAAAGCAGATACTTCAGCCTTCTTTCCTCATTCAAACTACAGTTTCTGGTACAGAAATTCGGCGAATTGATTTCTTCCATTTTTCCAAATAAAACGAAATTTAACGCCAGTTTGTTCCAATGCTTCTTGGTCGTCTCGCTTTCTTTTAACAGCCATTGTGTTAGGTCCCTTGAACAATCAACGATAATTTATTAAATATGTAAATGCAACCATGCATTTAGCCTCTCTTGTGGAAAGTCAATGCAATTTATATGTGTAAATTACTGCACCTTCAGCCAAAAAGCTACGACATATGTAATAGTCCTTGTTATTCCAGGTTGACTCGTCATCACTTTGTTCGATTGTAATTGGTTCGTCAAAGACGAAGTGAAATAATTCGCGTTTTGTAGCCAAAATTCTTTGCTCTTTCATTTCACTAAAATAACATGAAAAGAGCCATTAAACTTTCTTTGTATTTGCAGAGTAACATCGAAGTAAGAATCCTCGTCAATTGGTCCACAGAATCCGATCCAGTGCAATGCTATTCGTCCACCGCTGATCTGAAACCTAAAACAAAAGAACAATGACAAGAAAGACAGCAGAGACACACAGTAGAAACAATTTCATGCACATTTAGACTAAATACAGTGCATTTCACTGATGAATAATTTTCTTTGGCTTATTTTAAGAACTTACGAGTTGAAGTTTTCATCTCCATCGCACACAAACGGAGGACTGTCAACAATTTTTAGATTTTTTGTCAAGCAAAGCGTTGAACCCTTAAACTTTGTCTTTGAGCTTTGCTTCCTTGCATGAGTTTTGAAAGGAAACTTGCTGCCATCGTATTTCTTCCTGTGAAAAACCAAGAACTTTCGTTACGTAGCCCGTGGGAATTACAATATTACTAAAACATGCTTCTAACCTGGCTGAGGTATGCATACATACTTGAATTTAAATTTAGAAAAAGAAAATTAAAATAGTTCTAGTTACTACGGATGATTGTAGTTGGTTTATTTTAGAATTTTATTCTCTTACTTTTCTTGTTCGTCCATTCCAATAAAATTGTAAATCGCAACTATTTCGGGGTCGTTGAGCGGATTGCTCTCACGTCTACACACTTTCGAAAACTGCTTCGTTGACATCCTTGGGAATCTAATTTCGAATAAAACCGCCCCGATGACGCCGCGCACGTTTTCCTTGGTCTTTTCAATGTCCTTTTGCGTGCACTGAAATTCAGCCCACCTAAAAATTAATACAGCACATGTAAAGTAATTAAGGGATGAGACAGGTTTAAACTAAGACAATTATTGAATAATAATAATTATTTTAATAAAAATATAATTATTGCAATCTCTTTGATTCACCTGTAGACACACTCAAAGATGTCCATTTCTGTCAGTTGAAGATCTTCGCAGGCAACAACTTCTGCTAAATTCGATTGCGACATTTCCAGAAACTCATCGGTGTCCTTGTATTTACGAAATGACCTTTAAATTATGTTCAAAATAAATATTGTGACACACTTCATAAAAGCGACATCGAACGTTTAATTCACATGCAAATCATCTATTAAATTAATTTGTATCGGATTCCATGAAACGTTGGAACCTTTTTTTCCCAAACAGAATTTAAATGACGGAATTCAATCTTTTGTTTGGTCACAAGAAATATGAAACAGTCGAATTAAAATCGTTAACAAACCCAATGAATTCCTCAGCTGCTTCCTCCAAATTCTTGATCGCTTTCGTGATTTGAAATCGACGGCAGATCGACAGCAGAGCAAGGAAAGTGTTTGGATTCAAATCAAGCGCCTTCAAAACTTCAACGGACCACGTGTCCAGAGTTACCAACTGCAATTAAAATAACTAATTAGTTCGGCTTTAACAATTTTAAGATTAAACTAAAATAATAGCAATGATGTTGGATTAAACTATTTATAAATTATTAATAAAGCACCTTGACGAAGAGTTGGAAAGCGACGGGGTCGGCGTCCACGAGTGGAATTCCTTCGCCTTCTTTAACGACTGCTGTGTCCCACTTTTCTTCAAATTCTGCTTCAAAGACTGACGAGGCGGCCACGAGAATTAATTTGACTGCTTGCACTTTGACCTTCGTCACACCAACACTGAAGACCACGTCGTACTTTTCTGGCTTTCGCTGCAAAAGGTCCCACATTTGCCTCTCAAGGTATTTTTCTTCGATCGTCACTCCAGTCATTTTTAGTTTATTGTATTTCGATTTATTAAAACAGTCAAGTCAACTGTGCTCTCAATTTTTAAGATATTTTTTTAT
>JAQFZC010000590.1:0-45717 GCA_034695205.1 Dicyrtoma fusca | reverse complement strand
ATTATAATTTATAAGTTTATAAGAGTTAAGTTTCAGGTCTTGGGATTACGAGAGATTCTTGGGCTGAGGGAAGGAAGACGGAGAGAAGATTGAGCCTGGGTCGTGGTGGCTTTTGGATGATGATGAGCTGCATAGTCAGTGAGTAAATAGCGAAGGAAAGAGACAGAGAGATGGAGAGGGATTGAGAGAGAGAGAGAGAGAGATGGGGGCGTTCCGGTGTAGTTAGAGTGAGCACACCTCTTTTGTGGAACTTAGCGTATAAAAGAAGCCTTTTGAACAGGTAGTTAGCCAATGGGCGAGGGTAAGCTGGGTGCCAAATGAGTTACCTGCTCCAGCTAAATGAGGCGCAGGTGGTACAGATTACTTTCCAACTCATTTAACGCAAGCGTTCCTACTCAGTCTCATTCAGTGTGGTCTCACCTTCAACCAAACCTTTGCCCAACCGAGTCCAAACTCCTAAAACTCATCTTCAATTTTTTTTCTCTCCCCTTCTTTTATTTACTCTCATTACGCAACCACTCATGATAACTAGTAGTCTTAATTTTCTCTTGGTCAACTTCTCTCTAACTCTATTCTAGCTGCATTTGCCACAACAGACGCGACGTGCCCAGACAAACTGTACCACTTGGGACTGGAAAAAAGTTACATCAATAATCATCATCGCAATCTTCCATTTACTTAGGATTTTTTTTAAAAACGTATTTTTGTAAACGCGGAATAATATTAGACGAGTTTGTGGTAAATGTGCATGTGCACCTGACTGTTTAACTTTTAATTGGATGAGTGACAAGGGTGATAGATCGATCTACTTTTATTTATTTACGCGATGCAACCAACAGAACTACTGTCAGCGAACTAAATTAGCTGGTACACAGAAGCCTCCCAGATTCGTGGTAATTTTATCCAGTGAATTCCGATTCGAGTTTTCAAGTGAACAACGGCACAACGTTCTTTCATCATTCATTGTGATAGCAAAAGAAGACGCAAGATTATTGGCTTTCCATTAGACAGAGAGACAGTCAACGAGTTCCCTGGCAACGTTTCGTTAGAAGAACGTATTATGTGGAAAAATTAAAATAAATTTTTGGTGTTGAAGCAGAATGGACTTGAAAAATCAAAAGATAATTCGTCAGTGAGTTTAAAGTTTTGAGAAAGTTGAGACTTATCAACGTGGGTTCTCCTACAAGGGGCAATTTCCCTCCGAATTGTTTTTATTCCTTGATTTCAAGACCGAAGAAAAGTGAAGGAACAGCCCTGTTGCTATTATTAATATTATTTTACAAAATTACAATCACATGATTTGTCCATGAATGTAATCTTCTCATGCTGATGGTGGTGGAAAATAATACCGGCCCGAGTAGGCTACAGATTAACCAAAGAAAACGACACTGTTGGGATATGGAATTCCCATCTCAATTGCCGGCGAGCACAACCATTCCCACGTCTGCAGGTACATAGAACATTTTGTTGTTTGTTGGCTCCATTCCAGGAGTATTCCCGGCTTCTAACGAGCAGTACTGGCTCCATAATTAGACTGTAGCTCTGATGCAGTTCTGACTAGCACGTGTTGGTCATCAAGTTTATAGCTGGAATTTTTCTCTAGAAATCTCAAAAGTGCTAATAATTGAATTGAATTCGTCAATTCAGGTGTTAAGTACTTTTAGGATAAAACTAAGAAGTACCTATTTATCCTTGCCGGTCGTATTTCCACCTTTATTTCACGAGCCATTCCCATTTTTATATTGAATCTTCGTTTGCCTATATGCTATTGTAATTTTTATCGAAATGAAATGGAAGTAGTAGCTAAATTAAGAGATCTTGGAGTTGAACCCGGCAATTAAACCTTGACTTGTAAACGCGAGAAGCTTGAAGCAAGTGAGTAAGATCATGACACAGGAAAAGGGTACTCTCTGAATTAAGTTGTTACAGCAAGTTTTATTCATTTGTCTTGACTCTTGAGTCTCCAGGGCTGGCGTTTCCGTAACAAGCTGTTTAGTGGCGACTATACATCACTAGTACATAAAAGATGAAATTGACTTTAGGCTAACAATAAGTTCAGCAGGCTAACCATGAACTTCCTAGGAATCTTAAATATTTGTGAGTAATTCCCAGTACGCACGAATAGGATCGTCGAATGGAATGATTTTGAATGGAAAAAAAGGAATTTGAAATTATATTTTGCATCTGAACTACATTGCATTCATCATCTGCTTATCAGCTTATGAATAGATAATGTTTTACACTTTAAATGCAGTGGCATACATTTTCCAAAAAGGAATCAATCAACTGCTAGCGTTTGCAACTAACAGTAACTATATTGATACGTACATATTTGAGAATGTAGCCAGTAGTCACAGTTTGCTAAAGTGTTCCGTTATATTATACTTTTCCTCTATAGTCATTTATTAGCTGTACTGTACAAGCCAGCAAGGTAATAAGCTATGGATGTCAAGAAAGCCTTAAAAGCTACCTAAATAGGGGACGGTTGTACTTATTGAAGCATTTAATTCGAATTAAAATCCTTACGTGCATACTATCAGCACTACAGAGGAATTAATAAAGCGCTTGGATACGTTTTTATACCTTTTCTCAGGCTCCTAGAAACGTCAGGAAATTGCATGTTAACGAATACTCACTTACTATTAGTTTTATTACTGTCGTAGGAAGTACCTGAGCCTGATTAAAATTACCTTTGGTACTACATTTCCAAGTAATTTTTGCAATTTTTGCAGCAAAATACTTACATTACCAATATAATTGTTATTATGACAATGTCTGTAGTTGGGCTTTGGTTTGGTTTGGTTGTTGTATCAATAATTTATATTGTAGGTAATTTTTGCTTCATCTCAGTTCACTTGCAGTTCATTTATTCCACTTGAACTGAACATAAATTTACATTTACAATCGATTTGCGTGAGATGTGTAAGTAGGTAGTTCCTCATACTTATATATATATATTGGGTGTATCAATATGATTCGTACGCCTGTATGCTGTACAGCCGATGAGTTCAAAGTGAATTCATTCTACACGTACTTTGATTTCGGTTGAAATATACACACATTTACAATGTAAAGGGGATTTCGACTGAGTTTGAAGGAACACGAAGGAGATATCTTGAGGCTTTTAGCATTTGGGAGAATTCATTGTTTTAAATGCACAACTTAAAGAGAAATGCGTAATTGATCAGTTTGTGTTACACAATCTGATCAAGTTTGTTCTACGTGGTGTGCAAAGGGCTCGTATACATATATTGGAGGTAGTGTACGACTCAGAACGACACGGCTGTGCCATAGATCCTGTGTGCTTCAGTATACATACCTATGCGACTTGTATCATTGAACATGATCTGGAGTACCACCAGGATTCAAGGGAGTTAATTTCAAAGTTGTGTATGCAATAGTTAATTAAAATTCCTTTTCCTCGTAAACGTGCGTCATGCAACATGTATTTATGAGCTTAAATCAAGTATAATTGTTATTGCCAGTTGTGTCTAATGGAGTCATACATTAACATTGCATTGGAGCAGAGTTGAACGAAACATTCGAGAGAGAAAAAAACACTTTTATTCTCTTTTGATTACAAACTAAATTTGTCATGTGTTACGAGTTTAAGCAGACAGGAATAATGTAGCACGTTCTGCCTTTGCACTTTTACTGGTAAAATGCATTCAAATTATAATTCACAATTATTATAGCACAGTAGGTATTATTGTAACAATCAATCATTTTAAATAGTCATTTTTACATACATACAGTTGAATCGATTTCAGGAAACTCTGGGGTTCTAATTGTAAAATTTGTAAAGAAAATGGCAAATTAACATTTGAAATTAACAAGCTGATCTTTCAGTATGGCAAAAGGATAGTTCATAGTTACAATGAAAGGGATGTGCTATTACCGAGTCTACAGGATATGCGCTTTTTCAAGGCAAGATGATTCAAATGTTGCGTGGGATATGATTGTGTATGGAAGTATGGATATGCATCATAGAGATTATATAGCTGCCATAACTTGATTTAGATTGACAGAAAATACTATTTATTGAGTTTAGCAATGTTATGACCAAAGCTGACAAAGTAGTACAAGTTTTGATTGTAGTCGTAAAAGTAGGGGGGAAGCACACTGGTTATAAGGGTGGTTCGAAAGGACGCTGGGATGAACAAGAAAGTCAAGAAAGGTGTCAATCATACCAAAAGTATGCACTGATACACAGGCGCATATGAAGAGTGTCCCCAAACCGCTCCGATAACATTACACATTTACCATGTACTGCATTTAAAAAAAAATTTGAAGACGTACATGGAAGGATACCGATAAGTTATTCAGATAATTTTCTCAAAGGTTTCGAACCTGAATGACTGATCTGATAATATTCCTGTGAAATATGTTTTAATAATATTATGATGCAGGTGCGGAATGGCATTATTAAAATTCATCTTTGTGTAATGTGTCTTTTTCCCCTTGTAGTTTAGTGCATCCAACCAAGTCTACTACCATCTTCAGCCTGCACCAGATCATGAGTAATGAAATTTTACGAGCAATGAAATTAATTTCCTAAATTATTGGCTATTTTGCATTTGAATTCAGGAGTAGAGTTCGACTGTGTCAGCTCAAGCGTAGAGGGACTGAATTATTATTCTTCTTCTTTTTACATCCCTGTCGTATGTATTTGTGTAGTAATTGCTAACATTTTATTTGCACCTACGCACTATTTCGTTTATTCCCCTTGAATTACGTGTTGTGCTGCGTGTGTGTACTGAATTTAAATGGAGGTGTGTTTCAGTAGGTCCAAATGGAGGGAGTGTTTTTTTTAAGAGTGCATGAACTATATTGATTTTTGAAGGGAGGAAAATTAAAAATATTACTGCGGGTGGCTCGTAGGAATAATGGCGGAAGGCCCCAGTGTGTTCTGGTACTGCACTGCGCTCGTTTGAAGGACCCTATGGATCGATAATCCAAGTGTAATGTCACCCTAATAAACGAATCCGGTAGGTAGGCGGGGTGTTTTTACGAGAGCTCGTTGGGAAGTATATGATGCGGTGAGATAAGGAGGGATAATTCAGCTTGTTGGGAATTGAGACGGAGTAACTGAAGCGTGGAATATTGTTTGATTTGACAGGTCCGATGACACCCCATCAGTTGCGAGATTTGTACTCGGGAGCAAGTGGAGGTGGTGGAGGAGGAGGGCTTGGCGTGGGAGGCGGCCCTGGCTTAACCTTCGGAAACCCTGCTGCCCATTTGGGTCCAAGTCCGAGGATCCTAGATTTGTCACCTGTTGCTCCCCTTCGGTACGGCATCCGACCCTATGATCTCGCTCAACAAATGCTTCAACAGCAAGGAGCTGTCTCTAAATTACTGGGTGAGTGGAAGTGTAACTCAACTGTGTACATATTTCCCCAATTTGAGTGTCATGTCGATGTCAATCAAGATACGCATTTATTACCCTGCATTGGTTCACTCAAGTCTGTTCCCTGTCGTCGTCTTCACGTCTCTCTTTAAATTTTACTTCTTTTTCAATGCTTGCGTCCGTAATGGTTCCTCTTTGACTGCCGGCACTCGGTCCACGGAGCCCAGCTCTGTCTTTTTGTGTCTTCCTCCGTTCATCCTGTCCTCCTGTCCTGTGAACAAGACGTCTCGATAACCCTTTTTGTTTCCTTATACTACCTGTTTCGCTCTCGCTTAACTCCTTCTCCAATTTCCAATTCCTTTTTTTACTCAATGACTCTCGTCACCAGTGGGACAGACTGCTTGAGAGAGCGAGAGAGGAGAGAGTGTAAAAAAGACAAAGTCACAACAAAAGGAAAATGATCTAATGTTCTTGTGAAGAAGCGCCAGACGAGTCGTAATGGAGGATTTTAGTGACATGTTTAGTGAATGAATGAAGTCGGTTCACCTTGAGCGTTTTTATATCTTCATTCCATCTCTTCCCTGGATGAATGACATAAATGGGGGCTGATCTAGTTACCGGTCTGTCATTCCTGTCTGTAGAGTAGCTTCCTTTATCCATTCAATCAATATCAGTAATTTGAACAAAACAGAGCCCTGTCTCCGCAAAACTCTGCAAAACACTCTCCGGCCTTCCATTGACAAGGTGGAGAGTCCACAACTGAGACAGTCTCCGTCCACGCCAGACACACCAACATCTTTTGTCGGCATCTCGTGGATCTTTTCAAATATTTTGAATATCTCAAGCTAGGACAGACAAGGACAAAACGCTGGAGTCTTCTAGGTGTGAAGAATTCCAAATTAAATTAAGACAACAACTCTAAATCCCTGAAATGCTAATGAGTTCAGTTCAATTATCATGTTGTTGAGGAAAGAAAGACGAAGGAAAAGAAGAAGAAGGAGGAGGAGGAGATAGAAGGAGAGGAAAAAAAACTTGATTTTAAAAATCTCTGATACATTTGATCAGGACTGCCGTATCCTGTTCTACTATATTATCATCCAGAGTCAAAGTGTAGTCATGAAAAATCCAATGCTTATAGCCAATCAATTATGGTCTGACTTTGTTCAAATCATTAGTTATTAAGTAGCACGTCAATCAATTTTGTTGTTACAGTAGCTACTAGCCAAGTGTTTCATGTCGAGTCAATTCGCAGATGATATAGGAGGAAAGAAAAAGTTTCTAATTAAATTTCATCGAAGAAGGATTTCGTGCTATTAGAGCTCACCACGTAATCATTGGGTAAGGAATTGGTTATTGTGTGCAGCCTTGATTCTTCAGAGAAAAAAAATGTACTTTTTTTGTATTCATTATCTCTCTGGCTTGACTCGACTTGGCTTGGCTTGGCTTTTGATGATTGTGACTGAGAGCTGGTCTGGTCTGGTGCTTGGGAGCACCGCATTCATATGCAGATGGGAGAAGAGACGGAGAACGCTTTATTACAAGACTCCTGTTTTTTTCTTCCCTATATTTTATTTTACGTGGCATGATCAATGATCATTAATTACCCGGAGGATATAACAATTAGACGTTGTGAGAAATATAGCTGAATGTATTTGTAGGGACACAAAATTTTCATGTCGATAGCAATCACTACATCAAACTCATCATCACAGGGATTGTAGCTACATAATAGTGCGTTCATAAGTACGTACCTACATCCATTTAGATAACTCTGATTCGCCGTCCGTATCTGTACAGCACATTACAGCTACCCTACACTAGACACCATACACTCAGGGCTGGTTGGTTGGTTGGTTGGCTGGCTGCTGGCTGAGAAATAATTTTATTATTTTCCGGGAGCACCGTAAGCAGTTTAGACATTCGAGAATGATATCTTGACTAATTTTGATTGGGGCTGTCCTACAGTCATAACGAGTCAGGATGAGAAACTAGTTTAATTTTTCCCCTGTTCTAAAACCATCATTTTTTGGCAGTAAAACATTAACATGAAGATTGTTGGAGCTGTTAAATATTCATTAAGGTGGTAGTTGGTTGGTCCATGTTTATGGTGAGCCTGTGTGAGTACAACATCCTTTTGAAATAAACTTAAAGTAGCATGATGAATACTTCCGTATTCTGTTTAGTGTACATATAAATTTATTAATGTGATAAATCTGAGCGTCCTCACCTCTTTGCTCACACACACACCACAACCATATCATCCCAGAGCATATCGCCATGCATTCCCTGTTCGAGGCGGCTACCTCCGTTGATCGTGAGTACGGTAGATAGTAGATAGGGGTAGAGACTGCCTACATATATATTTTTTAATTCTTTACGCGATGCGTATATTTTATCTATGGAAACATACTTCATTCATAGATTTGGATGTAAGATCTGGATTTAGAGTCTCTTAAAGGAAGTTGAGTGATGGTTATTATTAATTTACAACTTTAATGAAATTCTTGTAATGGTTGTCGGAGGTCATTTAGACAGACACAGAGAGAAAGAGAGGGAGGGAGGGAGAGGGAGAGGGAGCTCTATCTAACCTGACAATCATAATGCATAATCCCTTTAAAAGAATGTATTTATGTATTTTGTAGACGAGCTGAGTGAAACTTAAAAGTGTGAGGATTTATTGCTTGATTTAGGGAAAAAAGAAAGATAAGTGCTCGTTTGTCTTCTTCGAGGCACACACGCCATGTGATGCTCAGTTATTTTACTCTTGTTTAAATGGCTCGAACAACTTCATATCCGAGTATACATCTCAATGAGTCCAACATCAGAAGAGTCACAGACTTGAGTCAAATCTCCCTACCTGCTGCATATGCCAGCGAGGAAAGCGGAGGTGGGCAGGCAAGTGTGTGAGCAGAAGGAGAGAGAGAGAGAGAGAGAGAGGCCTAAAGAACTAAAAGAGAGAACTCAGACAGACACAACATAAGTTCCCAACTCTTAGGGCAGGATACAATTTACGCAGTGATATGAGCTCAAGCAGAAATACATTAGACTAGAAACACAAACACTGCTACAGAAAAACAGGCCTTAGCCAGAGCCAGAGTTAGGCAGGGGTTGTACATATATGATACATATGGAGTTTGGACTGCAGTTTGTGTGTGTAAAAGCTGAAGGGGCATTGATGGGTTCATAGCCTGCGTCTTTATGTTCGGGTAAACATTGAAACAGTTTTCAATTTATGGTCAAAGCATGTTACTCAGGATGGAATAATTTATGTGGTCACTCAATTAAAGGTGGTACTTTTTGGTGTATAGAGAAGAAAAAAAAGTAGACCTTTACGATTTTCCCCTCCGGCCCCCCTTTTTTCTCCAATTTTCAATTCAAGCAGTAGATATTCATTCAAGCACAATTACACAACATCGTATTATCTCACCAACTATATTTTATTGAGTCTACGTCAGGGAAGATTGCACAATCTCAATCCAAATACGTTTTTGAAATACAATCCATCTGAGCGGATAACTCATAAAATCCTTTAATTTCCTCTCATCAGCCCTTTCTCGCTCACCTTATTACACCTTTAGTCATTCAAATTATTGTAGTCGTTTTGTCACTACAAAGTATTATTATTATTATTTTCATCCAATAAGGTCTTTTATAATTTAATCATCAGAGTTTTTTTTATCAGTACAAAATGCAAATAAAAATTTCATGGATAAATAGCTCTGCAGATTACGTGGGAGAGAGGCAGTAAAAGGATTCAGCGTAGTATATACACGTAGATACATACATATACCTTCAAAGGAAATACCTACCTGTACTACAGTGCTAACAAACACACAAATTCAAAAACAAAAGCAAGGAAACCATTCTGAATTTGTAATACAAGGGAGATATCAGTAGCGAGAGTTGAATGGAGCGAGTGAAGGCGATAATTGGATGGAAACGTGGAGGAAAATATGATGATTCATATGTATCCCTCATAATGTATGCATGCATAATTAATGCCGTGTAACATAATAAATTCTCGTGGGGCAAAACCTGAGGGGTTGCCACTGCTTCCTATGGCTTCTAGATGAGACTACATATATTCATTTATTATTAATTAGGATTTAATGGGTTTTAATTGGTTTTTAATAGGTTCGTTGAGACCACCTGGGATAATTGGAGGGAGTAAGCCCAAAGTGGCCACGCCGACGGTCGTTGCAAAAATCGAGCAATACAAACGGGAGAATCCGACAATATTTGCTTGGGAAATACGAGAGAGACTGATCTCTGAAGGTAAGAAGACAAATGAGTGTACACCTTGTTTCAATTAGAGACTAGATAGAGATCCTCATCCTAAGAGCAAGCAAAAAGTTTATGGTTTCATCTCAATTACATGCTCTGGAGACAATTTGAGTGTGAACGAGTCAACTTGGGAAAAGATAGAACTTTGTGATATACATACTCTTTTTTTTACCTCCCTTCCGTCAACTATTGCTGATGCGTCCGTCAGATACGGTGGTTTTAGGAGACGGAGGAAAGAAGTAAAACAAAAAAAAACACAAACAAAAACAAACACTACGGAGCTGGGCTTTTCTTTCAAGTATCTGATCTGATGGGATTGGGATAGTTTTTTTGAGTGAGGACGCAAGTAGGAAAATTGGAGACATGTTCCCTATAAAAATAGTAATAGATGGATTGGGAATGGGTAGGGAGTGAACATGGAGTGGCGGAGAGGTTAAATTAGTATGTAAATATACGGAGCAGGCAAGTGTGTGGTGAGGGACGGGAACTCCTGGGCTGAAGTCAAGGTGGACATAAAATTGCATCTTGAAGAGCCTTCCCGACAAAAAGAGGTCTTGGATATCGGTTCATCTGTCTCGTTAAAGGCATGAAACTCACTAAAAAGTTTATGCAAGCCCATAAGTCCATAATTATATAGGGGTTTAAGAGCCATTAGACATACGAAGTGTAGATTTGCGGGACTGACTGGTGGAACGGAGGGGGAAAAAAAGCTTGGGACTTCTCATTGCATCTCCCAATAAATCAGTCCGCGAGACGATATTTGGCTGCTTGCTCAGGGTGTGGTGTTCAAAGAGGTAAAGGGAGCGGCTCGATGACAAGCTGAAGCTGACACGAAAGGTGTTTTAGTCCCACTGGGACACTCGATAACCACCGCTCCAGTCCCATGATGAATGTCCCCAAAGTTTTTAACGTAAACCTCTTAGACCGTCCACCAATTATTTCCTTCTGCTGCCCAGTCCCACTCCAGTCTCCACCACCGGCCCGCCAGCCTCAACACCTTTCCTCTCTCCTCTCTGTGCAGTCCACAGACATTTCTCGTATTAGTCGTTCCGATATCTTACTCTCTGCCCTCCAGACTGCAGAGCCACTGTCACCCCCGCCCCCTCTCTCTCCCTTTATCTTTCATTAGATTTACTGCTCCGCTTTTCCCTCTTTACTCATTCATATACGCACACACGTCCCTATGAAAATTACTATTACTGTCGCTCCCTTTGTTTTTCTTTTTTGATTACTTCATACTTTATCAATTTATAAGCATCGATAAATAAGCAAATATATACAATTACCATAAGGCACCAAATTCTCCAGGGAACGAAAGTCCGCGTTACCTTTGGGATACACCTTGTTTTTTTACACTCAAGAACCTTGCGTTATTTGGCTAAATAAACTCATCATGTCTGTATGTAGGATCCAGTGTCTTGAAATGCAGGGAGTACTTATGGGCAACTAGACAAGTTGGATTTCATTGGGCGCTTTAACGATGACAGAGATTATTCATAAACTTGCAATTAGAATATTTTGTAGAGGAAGCTTAGGATCTCTCGTGTATTTGCAAATTTTATTAGGACATTAAAATCCTGTGGGCTGAGTCCAAGAAAGACGGAACAATAGAATGGCACTCTACGTTAACATTAACTTATCCATTATCAACGTTTTTCACCGTGGATGAGCCAAGACAGCAGTGAGCTTCCTCGATCATTGATATCACAGTAGCATGTACACCTTTGTAAGGCATATCCTGGCGAATTAAATGACCGGAATGCGTGTAATTATGCTTATTTTTTTAATAGCTAACAAAGTCTTCATAGTACCTTCGTACATATAATTGTGTTGGAAACATCGTTTTTTACTACTTTGTCCAGCTCGTAGTGGTAGTGTAGTGCCTTGGGTAATGTGAGTGAGTGAGTGAGTACACTGCAGAGCAGCGGATGGTT
Source organism: Dicyrtoma fusca (assembly GCA_034695205.1). Taxonomy (NCBI): domain Eukaryota; kingdom Metazoa; phylum Arthropoda; class Collembola; order Symphypleona; family Dicyrtomidae; genus Dicyrtoma; species Dicyrtoma fusca. The sequence continues at coordinate 34,152 of JAQFZC010000590.1, read as the reverse complement.
TTGCTTATCTTTTTGTCCGTCCATCCATCCATTCAGTTGATATTTCATTGCTAATGGTAGAAAAATTTGGAAAATCCATCAAGTTTTATGACAAGAGTCCAAAGGGAATGATCGATAAAAATACCATATAGATGCGCGTACGCGGATTTTATAGACGGTCAAGATTATATTTTATATGACTTTGACTTGGAGAAAAAAAATATTTTCGGGATTTTTACATTAAGTTGAATGAGATTAGCATCGAGTGCTTGTTCCTTTGTGAATAATTTAAAACTTTAATTTCTTTTGTTATTCATGGTAAATGACCACACTCTACATTTAATTGTTTTACTCTTCATATAAAAAAAAGCACTTGGGGAAGTATCTGCTCAGCTCCTATCACCTCACCGTATTCTACTTTACTAAATAGTCGAAAAGGAGTACATTTCATTGCTAAATATATTATGTATCCTACTTCCTCTGGACTGGTGTCAGAGCCATAGTAAGGCTGTCAGTTTACTCTTTCGCTCGGTAATAAGTCTCTGAAAGTTCAGTTAGCAGGATGGATTGTATGCATATAATATTTGCACCCACCTTTTATTTTTTTTTACTTCCATTGTTTTTGATCTGAACGGAATTATTGACGTGCCTGAGAAATAAGTAGATACCATGCATAAAGTTTGAGACAAACTATCATTCTTGCAATCACATTCCTTACATTTGTCTGTATTTACACATTTCCATGGTTATTTGCGTACCAGTAGCTACTACTGTGTGAGCCCACTGAATGGGCAGAGACACTATATACAGGTACTTGCTTCGTTTAATTATTCTTTTACTTTACGATGAACCAAGTATTATTGCTACTATATGTATGTACGTACATTTGTAAGACGTTGGAGCTGGAAGGAGTTTTGTGTTGTCAAAAGTCCAATCGAAGAATAAGTTTCGAAGTTGGTGGATGGTTCGTTGGTTATACATAGTGAGCCCGTGTGGAATGCCTGCTGATTGTATCCTACATAATATTATTATAATGGTTATTTTTTTTTGTATGACCAAAGGTTTATTAGATTCTGAAAGTTTGTAGGTACACAAGTAGTTAGGAGTAAGCTAGACAAAGAAAGGTGGCTTTTGTGTAAGGTATGAGGGGAGAGAATGTGTGCATATCTCGTAAGCTTGTTTACATGAGTCTCACAAAGTGGCCCTTGTTGAGAATCTATTGATGGGAGCATAAATGATTTCACGATGAATTGCTTGGTTTCCCTATTTTCCTAGTTGGGTATACCTACACATACAGCCGTATATTTATATATAAATATAGGTATTTTTATATCGAATATACATTCCCGTATGCACGTCCATGTTCCTCTGTATCCATAATGGAAGGTGTTTGCTGATTCGATTTCGATAGGGGGAAATCATGTTTTAGTCTTTATTTGTATAAAGCTATCCGTCCTGAGAAAAGGATCTTGACAAAAGTATTTTCTTCACTAAAAGTCTCAAGCTAAGGAGGTAGACCTGGCAGTCAGATGCAATGAACTTCGTACTGCCGGCCGTATTGTTATGTACACCACACGTTTTTATTGAAAAAAAAAGTTCAATAGACGCGCAAAGACCAATTTTTGGTTTCACAATCAGCACAAACCTCGCATGTATGTATGAAGTATGTATATATACCTTACCGAAAACACATACATACGTGGATGCTCTATTTTGCTTCGCAATAGAGTCAAGTGGAAAAGTTAAAGTTTACGTAAGTGCATAACACAGGCCGTTCTGACGCTGACAGAAATTACGGACCGAGTAGAAAAGCCAAGAAAGTCAATTTTGATTTGATCATATTATGTTCTTTATGTAGCCGTTCTGTTCTGGTGTAGGTGATGTTGATGTTGATGCGGTGGTGTTGTATTGTATTGTATGGGGAGTGACGTTCGCACCAGTGTTTTTTCGTTAGATATTGTGTAGTGTGTGAGACGTAACGAAAGAAGTTCGACGCTGTTGGTCTGCTTGGTGGGTTTTCACACTCATATTTTGTAAGAGGACATTATAGTGTGAGCAATTCGCCCACAGCAAGAACTCCGCGCCGATTGAATACACGGGGAAGAAAGAAGAAGGCCTGCCTGCCTGCCTTTTGCTCTGCCTGTGGAGTGTAGACAGGTGTCTAAAGCCATTAATCAAAATTAATGAGGTCCTCTTCCACTACAAAGAAACCTCATTTCGCTATAATGAAATTAATCCAAGCTATAAAATTATAAGGCAACTATTAATTCTAACCTGGTGATAAAAGTTCAATTTCCATTACCTCTTCTTCTACGAGTGCATTGTGACCAGCAAATAATCACTGAGGCAACTCTCATGACGATGCTACGAGGCGATGCGATGTGATGAAAATAGTTACGCCAGCGCTAACGATCCAAACCCCTGTAACAAATCGCATTACAATACATCTCCAGCCTTCGAGTGAGGGATGAGTAGGCTTACCGTCTTACAATGTACTTACAATGAACCTTTGGTATCCGGACAAAATACCCCCAACCATGTATTTGTATGTATTAAAAAGTGACTCCATTTTTAAGTAATAATGATAATGCTGGCATTCGGATATTCAGCTAAGGTACTAATGCATTTTTTATTCGTTATTTATGAGATGGCGTATTCACGACTGAATGTGCTATCTTTATTTAAAATAATTTTCACGAAAATTGCGATCATTTTTAAGATCATAAATAAGGAATTGATTGTATTACTACAAGCTTACCCGAATCTCCAAAAGCAAGTTATTAAAACATACAAATACGTGGTTGGGAGTATTTTGTCCTACTTGGGCATTGCATTGGAGCGAAGCGATTGTGCCAGGGGGTAATTTGTCTGGGGGGATGTTGTCCGGCATTCAGTTACTTTATCCCTCTAGCTCTCCACGTAATTTCATCTTCATAATTTGTCTCTGGCTTATTCTTCCCTGAGCAAACTTGGATGGGATTATAACAGAATTTTAACAATGCGTACATTTTATACTTGATGAGACATAATTATGAGCATATTTATCGGTATTTAAATTTGAAATAAAAATTTGAGCTTGAACGGAGAGTTGTTTACTATATCCCTCGATGTGCCTACATATGTAGTGGAATGGGGATAAAGGGCCTGGAGCGTCAATACAGTTCATGGCGCTCCTATCTGATGCATTATCTTTCTCTACATATATTCAAAACTACACGACAAGTATTTACATGATTGCTTTTTTATGTGGGCTCACTTTTCACAGGCAATTGTGACAGGTGAGATTCATTCAGATGAGCATCCAAGTTAAAAAAAATTTGTGGTTTACACATTGTCACACTGTGCAAATCCTGAGACATGTATATGTATATTCGCGCGACACCACCACACCTGGCAGTATAGGAAAACAAGGCATAGTGCACTCGGAACAAAACTCATGCTCTCGAGGTGTTAAGCAAGGTAATCAAATTGTCTATGAGCACAAAAAATTGCTCGTCTTGTTTGACAAGATTTCTGACTCTGGAAATCAACTCAATCTTTCACTCTGTGTACACGCAGTCAGCTCTCTAGTAATTCAATTGGGAGTGATACGAAACGCACGATGGAGATGGAATGAACCGGTGTTGTTCCAATCATTACAAACTACATATCACCCATGAATGCACTGACGTCTATTGGAAGTCACTAACAATAAATATGTAGATATATTCCCCTGATAGTGACTCCCTTCAACGACGGCCTTTTGCTGGAAGTCCACGCAGATTACTTGAGAATTCCTAAAACCCTCGCTCTGCCAATTCAACGTAGTTCTTTGATTATCACAATTTTATGTCATTTTATCGTACGATTAGGTGAAAGGAAGGAAATAAAATGAAGCTGTTTAGGGCTTGCTGTCGTAACACGAATTCCCATCCTAAGTGCTTGTCAACTGAGTGGTTCACAATTTAATTCTTCTGATAAATATTTGCCTCATCTTCAACAGCTTAATCCTCTGCCATTACGTTGTATAGGCACTGCTAGCACTGCCCTTTTGTCCAGCATATTTGGGTGCGTTTCAAATATGGTGTACATGCATGTACGTGGTTTCTAGTGCTCTTTCAGTTGTTAGTAGTGCGAATTTAGAACTGGTGTACTTATGTATGTCTGCCATTGCAGTGATTGTTAAATGTTGGTGGTTAAAAATAAATCAAATTACTAATTATAATGGAGTTATTGCTTTGCTTAGGCAATTAATGAGGTAATTGATTAACAATTCAATTACTGTAAAAATGTATATTTTTTTGTTGAAAAGGTGTCTGCACAAATAGCACGGCCCCAAGTGTTTCGAGCATCAACCGAATTTTGCGGAATCGGGCGGCAGAGCGGGCGGCAGCGGAATTTGCGAGAGCGGCTGGCTATGCAGGTCTGTACCATCCATACGCACTTCCTTGGCCTGCCGCTGCGGCTGCACATCTATGGTCACCATTAGGCCCTTCAAATCCCGGTGGTCCGAATCCACATGCTGCTCTAGCTTCCTTAGCTGCTGCCTCGGCACAACAACAAACGTCTGATCTCTCTCATCCTGGAAGCCATAGCACTTCATCCACAAGACCATCTTCATCAGAAAGCCCTACTATACGCGCTCATCATAGTAAGTGACTCTGTATTTATTATTATTTTCGATTAAAGTTGACATTAGATTAGTTTTCCTCGTTTAGTTTGGGAATGACAGTAGCTTTGTTTCGGAGGCATGCAGGGCGGAATTAAAAGGAAGGATGGTGCTAATCGATTTGTCTATTAATTAATTTAGTGGAGTTAGAAAGTCGGAATTCAGAGGATGCATCGTTGAGTGGAGTCATCAGTGGGACGGACAGTGAGGGTGAAGTTCCAAAATTTCGCCGCAACAGAACCACCTTCACACCGGAACAATTACAAGAGTTAGAGAAAGAATTCCAAAAGTCTCATTATCCGTGCGTGACAACGCGTGAAAGGCTAGCGTCCAAGACTAACTTGTCAGAAGCCCGTGTGCAGGTACAATCTTTAGCTTAATATATTCAAAACATTTTTTACTGTCTGGACGTCAAATGAAGGACCCATCTACCAACGTAGAGAGATTTAGCGGCTCTCTGTAGTGGGTTGCGTACTTGGTCCTCGTCAATTATAATTTCTATATGAGTATGCACAAGATATTAGTAGCAGGAGAGTGAATGGGAATCTGTGCTCGTGGTCTTAGCAGCAGCGGGTAGGTTTAAGGCAAGGGGGATGAGTTGCGTCTGAATATCTGGGAGGACGGAGAGAGCGTAATGATATGATGTAAAACATGATACGATGATAAAGTCATTTGACATTTGATCCTTTCTCGTATTTATTAGCTGGTCTTGTAAGTAGAGTGAGTGAAAGAGTCCTGTGAGGCTGGAAGAAAACCATTGAAAAGGAGTCAGAGATGCACTTTCCTTCATTGGAGGCACGGGAGGCACAAACATTTGAATAGACAGTCCCATTTGTAAGCATTAGGTATAGTTGGGCACATCCATCTCACCGTTTGATACCCATTATTTATCACCAGACAAAGACGTCATAATCCCAGTTAAGACCAAATCAGGGTGCATATGCAAACGCCTCATGAAGTCAGACTTCAACATCCAATCTTCCCCTTCACACAGTCGACTTGTCCCTCCATCGGTGACTAATATTCATTGGGAAGTTGTAATTTAACTCTTGTCGTGGTCATAGCTTCGGAGTTGCATACTCGGATATTGACTTTATCAGTTAGAGCATTAATGTGAGTGGACATGCTGATGTAGACCTTGTAATTTGTATGTTAAGGCGTGGATCATGCCCAATACAGCTCATAAGCCACAGAGATATATACACTGATTTGTTTCGTTTTTATTACGATTGCTCATTTGTGCAGTCATCCACGGGCATCCACATTTGTATTCTCGATGATCATTTATGATGGGAAGGAGCTACGTATAGGAACATACCCAGTCCAAAGTTAAAATGACACTTAAATAATGTGTCACACATAAAAGGCAAATATTGTCATAATAATGATCACGATAATAAGACTGCTACTAGCAGGTGGGAAATGGCTAGGCTACCAAAATATTTCCACTTAGGATCCGTCATTATAGTTATTTTATGGATGACTGGCAAACAGTGGAGCTCTCGAAGGAATTTTATCTGAGGGCAAGGTAACCAATTAGGATAGGAATCAGAGGAATGTCTCCCTGATGAACTACAGGCGATAATTTGCAGGCGGCAGTCGGAATTGGCACTGTAGGTAGCTAGCCGTCGCTGCGCCCTGTGACTCAAGAGGTATGAAGACTCAGTGAGGACTTAGCAAAGAGTGTAGAGAGACGTATGAAAAAGTGAGTTGGGAAAATTTCTTTGTCCAATTCAGGTTTGGTTTTCCAATAGACGAGCCAAATGGAGACGTCATCAAAGAATGAATTTATTGAAGCCGTTCGCTCTGCATGGCTCGACCTCTCCAAATGTGGGACATCATGGAACTACCTCACCCGCCCCATCCCCTTCCCCCCCGCCGTTGCCCCCGCCAACTTCTATGGGCCACCACCGCCACAACCACCACCACCACCACCAGCACCCACATCCGTCGCACTCCGAGGGACACACACTCGCTCTCCCGCAGCCGCCGCCCAACTTTCCATTGCCTCTTGTCATGGGTGGTGAGAACAGTGCATTTAATCCCATTCGACATCCCCCTCATCACTTCTCCACCCACGGCCACGGACACCCGTCTCATCGTGTCAAGCTCCATTCGAGCGGAGCAAACAATTTGAGTCTTACTAATCACATCAATAAGTCACCGGACTCTCCCGATGATCACGAGCCGCAAACTTCCCCCTCGGCCTCGCCACATTCCGACTCGTCCGAATTAGTTGATATGAGTGACAGTGAGCCTGAGGACACCCGAGACAAAGACACTCCGCCTAAGTAACTTCCTTCGTCAATAACGAACCATCAATCATCGCCCTAACTTCTCCACATCATTACGTACCACTCTCGCCTTCCTACGGCTCCCGCCACTTCCACCTCAAAACCCACTGCCGCCCTCCCCGCCACAACCCCCTCCATTCACCACCACAATCGACCATGGCAACCGCAACAGGTAGTCAGCGTCAACCGTTGAACCATCAGTCAGTCCTCCGCCTCTCTTCTTCAGCTTTTACAGTTGTGCACAGGTAAACGTTACTCCGCATCCTTCGGGATGCACTGGACTTAGTGTATGGAATACGTAGCTATATATATGTAGCACTGCACTCACTGTCCGCTTCTTACGTAATTATATAGATACAGTAATGACTAGAGGGAGTAGAATTAACATCCCAGCCTACATACCAACCATCAACTATGAAATTGCTCCATCTTCTTGTTGGATACATTTCAATGCTTGAAACTATTTTAATGGTAGTAACGATAACACTAAAGATTTGTTCAGCTTCACATTTGTATGTAGGTACTACATAGTTTCTAATGAAATATTTCGACAGATATAGACTTGGAAAAAAGTTTCGAATTAAATCAGTAGCATTAGAAAAATCCATGTCCTTTAGCTGGCTGGGATGGTAACAATGAGAAATAAACTGACACTCTCTGCAACCAGACAAATGAAAATGAAACAATGTACTCACAATGGGAGAATAGAACAGAATCACTGTGCTTACTCATCTTGTTCAATATCAACTGTCTGTAGTCAATAGGGCTTTTGAACTGATTGAGCCAAGTATATAAAAAAATCATCGGTGGTATTTAGGTTGAGTTTCACGGTGACCAAAAAGTTCCTTTTGTACGCTCTATTTAAAAAAAATAAACTGGACTTTTTTAAAAGTATTGCTATAGAGGATGGATAGCCTCTTGTAAACACCCGAATCACTTCTACAGATAATACACCCGCACTTGTAAATGTTCATGGAACCGCACTACTACTGCACTGTGTAAAGCATCGTGTAGATTTGATAATACTTGCTTAGTTTGTCACATAGAGTAAATAATCCATTACAATTATTAGGGGGGAAAATACCCGAAAGTGTGACGGAACTATTAAAATTTGTACTGGGGTAGAAATAGGGATTTATAGTGAAACTTCGTTATACCTGGGGGCTTTTCAAGGGGAAACGAATTAAAGCTGGTATATACGGTATTGAATTCAAGTCGGGTAAAACCATGGCAACCCTTGGTTGCGTCCGGTATAGCAAAGTTTCACCGTATTTCTGGGATTGTTAAATTGTATTTTTAGAGAGCAATGAACAAAAATCGTATCAACTGGGAAAAAAATATCTCTGTGACCTTTGTATTTGAGCGAGAAAAACAAATCAAAGAATGCGGGATGCTTTAATAATATGTGCGTGTGGCTCACACTCACTCACAGGAGCAGTTGTTACATCCTAATCCTGTAAATATACTGATACAGATATTGGAATTTGCACCAAACTATTAAATTAATCTAATGTAGAATGACTGCGAATATATTACTATTGTATTTATATATATATATATTATATAGGTTGCCTTAGTTTTTAAAATAACAATAACGCTTGCTTGTTTTTTTTAAATTTTGAGAAATACATATTAAATACAATAAGATTTCCCCCGTTAAATCTAATTATTGTAGGCGTTATTGTTTTGACTACATAACGTATTATTAATGTTGAAAAAAAAAACGAAATATCGTGTTAGGCTTACAATATAAATTACACATAAGTATATATAGTATAGCTACAACAAGTTATACTTTTAGGGTTATTTGAGTCTAGGAAATAGAGTAAGTGCATCTAATTACCATTATCATTTAATTTTGATTTATACGACAAACTATTTATTAATAATTTATGTAACCATGTGTTGACCAGTGTTGAAACGTCTGGTGTTTGTAGGTTGTTATATGTATGGCTACGTACGTACATATGTATGCACTCCGTATGTATGTACGTAGGTAGCTCTACTCTTTGTCTCATACCAAACACGAAATGATTTTTAATGATGATTATTGTAAGTCTACAAGAAATCAATACAGAATCCTACTACTAAAATGATATAAACACAAAAAATGTCAAGATATCACTTTATTCTAATGAAAATAAATTCAAAGAATCGATTTTCAAATTCCAGTTCAATACTTGTTTATTTTAAGGTTAAAGCATCATTTTTATTCCATACAGGTACGCATGTACCAATACAAAAATACCTATGCATGCAACGTTTTTTTAGCTTTTTGCAAATTCTTGTAGATTTCATTTAAGGGCAACATAGTTAGATTTGCGCAAACACACACACAATTTTTAAGCACTCTGAGACAATGGTTGTTGAAGGAAACGTTTACGTAATATGTATTATAGACTCATTTCACTCATATTTTTTTTTCACTCCAATCTGGGCACCAATAGTGTGACGGAGCAAGAGCAAAAGAGCGTTAAAAAGCGAGTCATAAAACCTTCAAACCCTCCTAGTACTAATCTTCACACTTATACATACATTGAACAATAATATTTTACTAGAAGGTGGCCAAAAAAAGTGATGAGCTTCCATAAAATAAATGATCATTGAATTTCAACTAGTCATAAAACACTTTGAGTTTACAGCTGGAGTTGTGTAGTATTGTGAGTGGTGGTGCTCTTTGCCGTGTCCAATTGTATAGTGTTGTTCCTTATTACCTGCACAAAGTATGCATGGGCTCACACAGGTATCTTATACATAGGCTCCTATGCATTGCTATATACGGGCTACAGGCTTATGTAATTATTATAGTAAATTGTATGCGACGCTGTTTGTATGAGTAATGTTGAGACTGAAGCCTATATGTTCGGAGCGGAAAAGTTATTACAATACCCATCGGTTTGTTTGGAATTGCTTACCTTCGTGTAATTTATCTCTTTTGCCAATAGAAAACGTAATCAGAGGACGGGGATGGGAGAGAGATAAGTTTTAAAAGGACTCTCTGTATTCCTGGTTATAGAACTCCCAACTTTTTCTTTCCTCTCTCCTGAAAAGGAATTTTTAACCTCAGCATGTATATATTTACAACTTGCAACTCTGTGCAACTATGCTTATTATCACCTTTCGTCATAAAAGGATGTCTCCACTCATTTCCTTCTTCTACACTCCACTAGTATGGACGGAGTCAATTTTGCCATTTGATATGCTCAAATTAAAAGATCCATGCTATGGTTTTAATTTACTTGTGTAATTATTACACCTACGTACACTTTATAACCCTGGATTTCCTGTGCTCGCTGTGTCCATACATACGTATTACAAGGATATTTTATCTTTTTATTTTCAAACTGCCACCAACCATCTAACCATCTAAAAGAACACACTTTGAAAAAAATACTACCGTCTATGTCTTCAATCACGTCCATACCTACATCAAATGACTTTACCTACACCATGGAACCTTCCAATTATGACGTCATAAAATTTGGGTTGAACTGAAGGGTTTCCAACGGTTCAAAAAATGAATTTAGGTGCTTCAAAAAGGGCAAAACATTTTAATACCATTTTTAAAAGTTATAAGGCATAATATTACACTTTTTCGAAAAACAAAAACTTGATATTAACGTTTATAAAAGGAGTATGTAAAATACCATCTCTTAACTAGTAGGACGTAATATTTGTAAGACCCCAATGGATAAAGCCACCTCTGCCTAGCTCAGTACAGAGCAAAGCTTTCATTCATTTCATGTTCCTTTTGCCGTGATATATTATATGGGATTGGGTGGGTGTAAATAACACGAGAGTTTTTCTAATAATACATTTTGTGTCATAATTGCATAGAAGAATTATAATTACGCTCGGGTTATAAGGTCCCCCGTTCAGTTTAACTTTTCTTAAAGGTGGGGGATGCCTGAGTGAGTGAGTGAGTGAGTACACCTGCTTTTACGCAAGCTTCATCCACACTGTTTATCTTAAATGAATAACCAAACAAATTTGTTATGTCTCTCAAGAGTCTGTGTCCCTGGTCAACCATAAAACCCAAGTTATTTGCCATAAATCTTCTGTTTCTTTTTATTGCTTTATTTGAAATTAGTTTACATAGTAAAGGGAATGAAATGAATGAGTTTCTAAGGTTCTTGAGCGGATAGATATGTTCTTTATATAACCAGCTGCCCCTGATATACCATGTAGGCATGCTTGATTACATGATGTTTGAGACAGTGCCAGTGCACAGGGCTGTGGTAAAACGAACTAAAAGTGACTCCCAATGTATTTTTCTTATTACTATTACCCACAATCGATCGTTAAGGTGAGGAAGTAAAAATGACTAGGGCTCTTAACTCCGTTCATATAGGTATATGTACCTAGTTTGGTTAATTCCAGCTCCAGCGTTCCTGTTACAGTTTGTATTCGAATTTAGTACCTGCTCTCTTAAGAGACTCTTGACCAGCTCCATACAAGTTTTCTTGAAAAGAAAAAACAATTATTGAAAGTTAATAGTTAAGGGTATTACAGAGAGCTGAGCATTTGTATGCATAACTAATGCCTAAACACATTTATCGTAGTCGGAGGTCAATTAAATAGTTGAAAGTGAGAGTCATAAATATTATTACATAACACTCAAGTATCCCAACCACACCAGATTATATCCACGAGCGAAGTATATGAAGGATAAGAATTACAAATAGGAAACTACGTGTAGTACGTCCTGGGCTGTATGGCCTGTAAGCTGTATGAAGAAATTCACAAAATGTCAAAAATGTGTTTGAACGATATTGGTCGAACTTTTCCTGCTGTTCAGAAGTATGTTGGAGGCTTCAGAAAGCAGCAGGTGGGTATCAAACTTTAGGTGGGTAAGGTGCCTTCCCTGGACTAAACTAGTAGTAGTCGACGGATTATCCATTCTGATGAAGCGGCCGGCCGGCGAACATTTATTTGTCCATCCATGCATCATCCGGAGAGACTCAGGTGAATAGTTTCTCCTCAAGTAATTGGGATGCAGGATGCAGGCACGAGCCTCTTCACCTTTTTTCAATGATGACGGCTCAAACGACGGTACACCAGGAGTGGAGCAATCTAACCCTTTGAGATCCGACTTTTAAGGAACAGACAAGTTTATGATATACGGTGTGAAGCACATGGCTACGTACACAGCGGCTAAGCATGTATAGAGGTAGGTACATACGCACTGTTCCTGAAGTAAAAATATCTTGTCTACTTGTGTGGAACGGAAACCTTAGCTTTATCATGTAAAATACTCGAACGTCTGTTTTTCTTGTTTTTGTATACGTGCTTAGGTTGTAGTTGGAGGGCCGTCGCTGGGACCACTGGTTGATTAAAAAGGCTGGCATATATGTATGCAGTATGTGTGGGGAAGGGGCGAAGATCGAGTAAAGTTCTTCACATGAGGAAAGCTGGACATATCATAAGATGGTACTTAGAGATGGACAGACAAGACAGGTGTTTTACATCATTCGAGTCAAACTCTTGCTGTTTCTCTTGATTCGGTGACAAGGAAATTCGATGGATGAGCGCACCTTGGCGTTCCCCTCATTGCCCAGTACAAATATTACATTATTACGAGGCAGGTATAGGGATGAGGCGTCTATATAGGTGCATATATATCTGTCTGTCTGCCTCACTTACATTACACTCAGAACGGAACATCACTTGGCTTTCCACTGAACACCTTCCTACTTTCAACTTTGCTACCACTTCTTTGCTACCTGTCAATTTACCTGAATTATCCATGGTTGTTTTTGCATTAAAAACTCAGGGTGGTATAAATTGTACCATCTCTCTCTCTTCCTCACCCCGGCTTCTTTCACACGTACAAACAGCTTGGAGCTGTTTTCTCTCTACCACAAGGGCTCTAGGACGGACAAGGTACGCGAGAATTCAGGTGTGCAGTCAAGAGCTAATGCAGAATGTAACGGCTTACGTACAAGTTGTCTTACAATATCTTCCTGAGCACACTGGCATAAGCATGGAGTTGTTCCCTGTACAGTGGCTATTTGAGAAAAAAAACGTCCGATCCGGTGTGTCTACCCTTATGAATAGAAATGAGAAAATAAATAGTTGAAAGAGCGTAGCCATGGCATTGTCTTGTTTTTTAATGTAATAAAAATAAAGGAAGGAAGATGGACGTTTAGTACAGGGGGGATGATGAGGAGGCAAGCATTGCTTTTGAGTGAATATGTAAGTCACGCGGTATTGACGCTGATCGAAGTGTCCAACAATGCGGGGATTGAATGAGCAACACCTTGTTCTGTATGTGTAACTGAAGGAATCTCAAAAGATGGAACAGTCCCACAAAGCTCCCTTTTTATACTTGATAAGTAATTTCTTCATAGCATTATCTCTCTCTTACGCTATCTCCATTCTTCCTCTTGTTTGAAAATGGTTATGGTTTAAAAATGTTAGCTATACAAAGTCCTTGTCATTTTTCTACTTAATTTCCTAGGGTCTGATTAAGGTAGGCTTGGAGAGAGAGAGAGAGAGAAATGGTGGTCGCAATGCCCAAGTCATAGTTTGTTTCATTATCAATACACTCCAAGAATGCAGTAATATGACGGACAGGGAGGGAGGGGTGAAGCGGGGTTTTGGAACAGAGAGAGCCAGCACACACTGCATAGTAGGTATACAGAGTGATGGGGGGGATGGAAAGGAAAGGCTTCTCTTGTCTGTTCACTCTTTAGTGCTCTGGCATTGTTTGCTCTGAACAACAAAACATGATCTTCAGTTCATCGAGAAGAATGAGAGAGGTGTAGAAGGCGAAGAAGGAAAAAAAATGCTCCTAATCAAAGAGCAGACAATAGAAAGGTAGTTGTCGCCTTGATGAGATTTTCGCGCTGACTTCTTCTAATTAATCACCTTCAACAATTGAAAATTAATCAAAGTGTAACGAGACAGGTACGAGTAATGAGGGTGTTCATAGGGCAATGCACATGCCAAACCACTCGTACATGTTTGATCAGAGTCCTGCTGGGGAGGTAATAGAGCCTCGATAATAGTTCCACACTGACTTGCATTGCATAGCACACCTTCCACATTAGCTCCTCCACTAATCATAAGTATATGCCTCCGCTCCATCCCTTACTACTACCCTATACGAATGTATCGACTAGTGGAGAGAGAAAAAATCGTTCCAGCACAACTTTCCATTATATTGCGTGTAAACAGAAAAAAAAACTTTACAAGAGCTGGCGTACATATGACATACTTGCCGTGTATATCTATTTCTACAATCTATCAATTTGCTATCTATCCATCTATCTGTAGCTACACACACACTCCAGTCCGTCAGAAGTAGCAGTCCCAATGGAGCATGTTACATAAGATTATTGGTGTGAAGAAGTGCTAACTCTCCGAAATGGACTCCTGTGCACACTTACACTTTAGGGAGTTAGACTTACTACACGGGAGAGAGAGAGAGGGAAAGAAAAAAACGACAATGACGTCCCTTCTTTGAGCACTACAAAAGGGTCCTCTTCACTTCTTGCCACAAAAATCGTCAACCAGAATAAGACCCCTGCTGACCATCCTCTGCCCAATTCCTGCTACTGTTCAACTCTCTATTATTATATTTTCTTAGCATTTGGTCACGATAGTTTTTCACTCGATCAGCTATATATGTATATGTGTAGCAAAGGAGAGAAAGAAATCCCTTCGTCCGTTCGTCTGTCCATCCCACCGTCCGTCCGCCTGTCTCTCCAAATATAACTAAATGCATATCAATTTGTTGGTACACATATCGGTAGGTATTCACATAGTTTTGTACATTCGGACCGTGACCAAATTTTCTCAAAACCACACCCTCCATTCTAGCATTGACAGCAATTATTTCATTCGTCAGTTTCACTCTTAAATACTCTACCAAAATCCTCCCCGCTTCGTACTACATAATATCTTAGGCATTATTCCCTCCTCATCCCTATAATTCATTCCACTCACCCATTGTGCTCCTGTGTATAGGTACTTCCATCCATCGATTACTGATATGACCTGGTTCTATCTTCGGGTTGGATTTTTCGTAGTTTTTATGAGTCTATTTAAGATCGGAAGTTGGGATTTTCTTACGCAAATGAATTATTATCAGTTGCTTACCTAATGCTTCGTTGTTTTGGAATTAATTTAGATTGAGGAAGTGGAAAGCTATAATTTCTTAATTTAGTGTATCATTTTTTTAAACAGTTCATCTAAAAATCCATAAGATCATTCCATTATTTCCATGGGCTGTCTTCCTCTCATGTCATAATCTATACACCATTTAGAATCTAAAATTTATTCAAACCCTTTCAAATTTAATCGAAAACATGACATTCAGCCAAAGGCACAGTAGGCTGAGAGAATTATTATGTTATGTACGTACCTACGGATATTCTAACTTTGAGTCTTGGTGTCGAGCACGCACGTATACGTCTTTATTAAATTTTACTGTAATTACCCTATTTCTTACGGTAGGTCTGTACTCTTAATAACTCAATACAGTCATCGACGCACAATTCAATATTCAAATAACTTACTGACATTGACCTTAAGACTACGATCATAAAATCTCCCAAATTCAAAAATGCGTACAAAATCATTCAGTTTTAATCTGTCTGCATAAGCGTTATTAAATTACCTCAGCAAATAAAATCCATCCTTCATTCTAATTGAAAGTATTTTAGAATGTACATAATCATTTCAAAGTCTATTGCATATTGCCCTAGCATACATATATGTAATAATATAGAACACAAGTAACAACACTGCTATAATAAAAATAAACTATTTTGACAGTATAGATTTCTTCAATACACTTTACAGCAAAAGCAATAATTATACAATGAACTGCACGACCGACCAGAGTGAAGAAATGAAAATAATCTCCGGAATGTGAAAAGAATGAATTATTGAATGCTTGAGGAAGCGTTATTTTATTTTGATCAGCCAAGGGAGAAGCACACAGAACTCAAGAAATACGTACCTACAGTACAGGTAGTAGTAGGTATGTGTCTACTCAGTATTTTATTATCAGCACACAAGCCAGAATTAAAAATAGATAGACAAGGATCAAAGAATGTGTAAGCTTGCATACTTAATAATAATTGTAACACTACAGTTATGCAGAGCAAGAGAGAGAGAGAGAGAGAGCCTCACTCAACCTTGGTAATTAATCGTTTCATACAGATATTCCTTTTTTTAAAGATGTACCCTTCTACAGATAAGGGATAAGGGATAAGATATTCCCCGCTACTCATGTTAGTGCTGATATCCATATGCACGTAAAGGACAGAGGTATGGGGGACTTTGTTAAAAGGAGCATTTATCGAAATGAATCTCTTAGGAGGCAAAGGAATAAAGTAGGAATATGATGGACAAAAAAAAAGCTATTAGGCAAAGTTAACGCTTACAGGGTGATTGTGTGTCGTGTAGACTACAGACACGCGTCTTTTCTCAGTTCAAAATCAAAACATTGCCTTTTAATTACTTACCCCAAAGATGAGCGGTTTAGGCTTGTTTCCCTCACGCTCCGTCTATACGAAAATAATGCTACGCATAGTGACATGCTGACCAAAAGTACCGGCGCAGTGTAGGCCCAAGTTACTGTGTACGAGAGTGGAAAAGAGCAATCATCCCAGAGACGAGAGGACGAGCGACTAACAGTAAGTAATTCCTCCATTCTCCACTTCACTTAGCTTCACCGCATAGCTTGAGCATTTCTTTAGCTCTGTCATATAAGATTACATGAATTCGTGACCTCGCACAAACTCATCACTCATCGTATCATATGGCTGTGGTTTAACTCCACCCTAAACAACTTTTTCTTGCTTCATGTAATGTTTTAATTTCAGCTTTAGCGTTCAAGCCCTTTCTACTATGGACTATTATGAGCCCTACGTCCTTTTACGAGTCCTTTCTTCCCTATCGGCGCTCATCTCCCTCGTAGACAGGCAGACACACAGTCATGGATTCATATATTTTTAATTGGTACAACAGATCATCCTAATTCCTACTACGTAGCTAACCACATATTAAATACTCCAATGAACTTGTCTGTGTGGTCGGCCGGCATTGACTGTGGCACTGCGTCATCATAGGAGACTTTGGATCTTTTTTTTTTATTTTGAATTTAAATGAAGGTACTATTATTATGTATGTATGTATTATTGTTAGCTAGACAACTAAGTTGATGGCGATCAAGCTTTAAAGCGTTATCACAATAATTGGCACACAGTTACATTGGGGGAGAGATGGACTTTTGATGGATATGGCTTTGGCTTAGCGATAAATAACTAAGTAAGGAAGTGTCATGGAAAGTCTGATGATCTTCATGGGAATTCAAATTAGAGTGACAGCGGTTTGGTTGCAAACAAGGGCCAAACCACAAGGAACGAAATAACAAGGGCTAGGTGGTCATAATCGTCCTCAAACCAATGGACTGTGCACCGCATGAGCGTCTGTAAAGGGCACAATACTACAATACGAGACAAGAAGAAGACGGAGAAGAAGGATTTTTAGATTCAACAAGGAATCAAGGAAAAATGTATATATTTCATATGATAATACAAAAGCAGTTTTAGAAAATGAATTATTATGGAATTAAGTGCATGGGAAAAGACTGATCATGAAATTGGATTTAAAATGAAAGCAGGTTTACACAAAAAGAAGTTTATTGGTGTGGGGAACGACACCATCAAAATCATTCTTCACGGTGTGTTTGCAGAGATATAGTAGGATTGAGTCTATGAGAGGACTGACTGACTACCTCTTTTAAACTTTGAAACATATTTCAAACTATTTCTTCCCCCCATATGTATGTGGCTTCCACTAAGTCTCGGCTACGGCCCATAGAAATGTGTGGAGATGTGGGACGTTATTTGGTCGGCATGGTTTACCGACGTAATCACCGAATGAATTCATATATATAAGTACTTTATTACAATGACATGAGATACTACTTGGATTTATCTTGCCGACTTTATCACAAGATCGTATCTATACACTTTTTTTTTCTCTTTAACTTTGATAGATTTCATAACATTTTCAAACTCTCAGTATGTACCTGCAGTTTACAGTGTATGCATGTGATTGGTCTGATTGTTGTTGTTAGTTTGTAGCTCCGCTCCTGCATCAGTTCATCATTCTCTCAGTTTTTCTCTCTTTTAGTTCCGGAAATCATAAAGACTCATCATCTCATGGGAAGCAAGCTTTTGTCTGGCCTTTTTGTCATATTTTACTTTCTCATATGTTGTATGAGTCGATTTTCTATTGTAATGTAAAAGATTATTGTGTGGAGTCGATCAGCACTTGGGCACTTGGAGCTAGGGAGCTTCGTGGCTTCGTCTCCTTCCAAGTGAACAATCACGCGGCTGGCTTATTATTATATTTCAAGAGTGGAGCCTTTCACTACTGCACGGTGTGTTCAAGATAAGAAAGAAACTACCACCACACTTATTTCGTTTATCTAAATTTTTTAAATAATCTCCACTTGCAAATGAAAGACTCCGTAATGACAATAATAAAGGATAATGGGGAAGATACAAGTGTGTTCGCTCTGATAGCGACTGCGAGCTCTGCTCGTGTGAGTTTGAGCCTACAAACCTGCGCTGAATCGTGTGTATGTATCATGTATAGCAGATTTTCGTTGTTATGTATGCCTATGAGGGGAAGTGGGAGGGAATCGAGATCATCTACAAACGCCTTGGTAGGTACTTTCTTACTGAGATGGGGGATGTAGCTACATGTTTACAAAGTGTCAGGATCTTCACGTACAATTTTCTATCATACATGGCTTTACGCAGTGTGAAGAATTAAATTATGGATGATTACGTATAAATTTTGAGAGGCGAAGTCAGGCCAGGCCAAGAG
Organism: Dicyrtoma fusca; assembly: GCA_034695205.1. Lineage (NCBI taxonomy): Eukaryota > Metazoa > Arthropoda > Collembola > Symphypleona > Dicyrtomidae > Dicyrtoma > Dicyrtoma fusca. The sequence goes on along the minus strand of JAQFZC010000590.1, from coordinate 15,378 downwards.
GGAAAATAAAGACAATATGATGGAGACAAATTCGTATGGAGTGGAGCACCTTGGTCCATCAGTTTCCTTTAACCCCTTGTGTGGTGGGCAATCAAATGCTTCTGAAGTTTTGGAACTGTGGAACGAATGAAAAGCGCGATTTGTCATGTCGAGCTTCCATTACATCATCTCAGGTCATTTTGGATACGGTAATTTTAGTACTTTCATGCTGAATACTGGATCTTCAGAAAAACTAAGTTGTTTCTTTCATGGGAGCTCAGAGATCCGAACTATCAAGTAATCCAATCAGTGAGAGTCCAAAAAAAATGAGCTCAGTGTTTTACTTAATGTGTGTTTGATGATGCTTGACCCAGTAATAATAATATTTGAATGACGTTCCCGTCAAATCCTACAACAACTCAACTTGCTTCATGCTGTAATGCTTCTCTCCATGTCCCGCAGTCTCTAGCCCCACTTATCCTTCACCATAGAATCGTACACTACTTGAAGTACAGACAATGCATCTACCTTCTTTCAATAAGTGTAAAGCAAAGTCGAACGAGTACTTCACAGGGTATTTTAGTATGTACATGGCGCTACCTTAAGGGATCAATCATCAAACGTATGTAGGGCTTCTTGTATGTGTATACATATCTCTAATGATATCTTTTTTTAACTTTAAATGTTACTATAATCGCGTATGGACCTACGTACACATACATATGTGCTGGATGATACGATCGAAGCGGCTGCACCTCTCCGGTGGTATTCATGATAAGGGGGAAAAAAGCCTAATGAACTCATTACACTCAATTGCACTTCATTTGGCTCCATGGAAAACAATTTCTGAGTATTACTTAAATGCTACGTACTAGTATTTTGCATTAGAGCCTAGCCTTCATACAATAATTTCTATCACTTATATGCTCATTTTATTCGCTCGCTCACCACATCGACACGACACACGAGGGATAATGTCCTCATCTCATTCAAATAACAAGTTCAATTCTCGGATCAATTTAGCCTTAAGGAGTAATTAAACCATTTTACTGAGCCTTTTATTCTTCAATCACATTTACCTACATTATACAGCCATCCTTAAAGTGCTTCGGTGTAATTGCTCCAGCGATCCCTTACACCATACAGATACTTGACGGGGTGACGATGCTTGGATCTTCTATCGATTTAAAGTGCCTTGGTGTATAGTTCCATGTCTGAATGAAACAGAGCAACTTCCAGCATTATGTAAATGTACTATTCCGAACCGTCTTGTTCTTGTTGTTCAAAAGACCAGCTAGGTGCAGCTTGATGTTAAGAGATACTTGAATATTGAATAAAGGATTAAAAGATATGGAAGTTAATGTGCTAAAAATAGGAGACTAAGGTCTGAATTAATTGAATAAAGTATCAAAGTAGCCTTAGAGCAAGCAACATTGCTCGCAGTTCACCACTATCTGATACTATGATGGTCAAGGGTAGGTTTTTATTTGAAGCTCTAGCCTATGTGAGCTAAAAAGGCGGGGTGTACAGCATCTATCATAGGAGAAGTAGTGGCTCCGGCTCCAATGGACCTGCAAAATGTCATTAAATCAAGTCATAGGGTAAAAAAACAGATATCAATTTGTAGATACACGCAAAAGCAGTAATAGTAATAGATCAGTCATGCAAGTAGCCAAATGAATCTGCCCACCCACAGCATGAATAATTCGACACTTTGGACTTGTCTCAAGCGTGGTAAGTACAATACACAATATTTCATGATCAATGGAACATAAGCGCTCCATCCCAACTCATACGGAATATACACCTCATAATTGCTGATATATGAAGCATACATAAAAATAACAATCACATGATAATGGAGCAAACATGTCTGTAAACTGCCTCATTCTCTCAAAAAATATATAACAAAATTATATTCATACATTCATTCTCAATCTCTGATTTGCAGGATTCTCTATTTCCATTGTGTGCTGTAATTGTGGTGCGTAGCTTGAATACTGACTGTAAGAGTGATAAAAAAGAAAAGGCCATCTAGTTCCTTCAAAGATCGAGGATTTCAATTCGATAATAAAGTTAAAAGCAATCTGCCCACGAAGGTACATACTTATAGCTAATGACCCTAATTTTATTAGCTCCTTTATGTATTTTTTCTACTCTTTATTTCTAATACAAAAATCCATGGAAAGAGTGCCTCTATGTGTGCCTGTAGCTGTCACATTGTACCTACCTACGCATGGTCGAAGACTGAGGAATATTAACATCATGTAAGGCACAGACAGTATAATCTAATTTCCTGGTATCCTTTCTCCGCTCTTTTACGTAGGTACCTACCTACAATCCCATTCCTAGAGAGATAATGCACTCATAACTAATGTAAGGGGTAAAAACACATGGAGGGAATATTGCACACATGCTAAGCTACGTACATCTCCCACCATAGCACGTATCTCTTGATTGAATTGAGCACCTTGAAGATAATGATAATATGACATTTAAGTTCAATGATCCTGTAATGCACTAGACTCGACTGAGCTCAAGATGGGAACACCTTTTATTCAAAGGTGCATTGAACAAAATTTCTCAATGTATTGTCATCTTGTCTGTGGACGTACACACTTGAAATCAACGTCCAACTTATTACAAGAACAGCTCTGATTGATGCTGCATAGAGATCCTTCCGTCATCTCATGTTACCCACATCCTATATCTCTATTAGAAACAATGTAGACAGGTACGTAGGTAGGTACTTATACATACGTGCATCAATGCACATAGGTACGCCTTGGAACAAGAATTAAAATGGAAATGCTACAGTTTCCTTAAGTAGTTACATAATTTACTGGTTAAATGTAAATTATCTAACGAAAACGCTCAACTAAACCAAAGTAAAGATCAACTTCAGATCAGGTCTATGCTGTATGCCTAGGTTTCTGTAGTCATTTGCTCAGACACGTTGCTGTTGATAGCTATGCAGATAGTAACACTCCATTCTACTTCTACATACATAAGCCGACCATTTCCATGTGCGAACATATCAAGAAGAATCTTACAAAGACATATTTGTAGAATGCATACTTTGTGTCAGGATAAAGAAGCGGACCCGTCATGGACATTCAGATGGGGGATGAATGAGATGACCACCATCCACGAAATCTTAAGTCACTATATGTACATATGCATACGTGCTGCCTATACCCCTCACCGCCTTTCATTGTACTATGCTTGCACCGAGAGCGACCGAACCAAGGAACCTGAGTATAAATAGAAAGAAACAAAAATGTAGCTGGGTGCGTGCATGTACACAGACAGTATATGTTTAGACTGAAGATAGAATCCACAACAAGAAGACAAATACTATGCTATGCATGGGATCAAGAACGGCGAAAGTACTGTGGAGTGTCCGCTCTTAAGCGAGTGTTGCCGTATAAAGACTGAGACATGGTTTTTTCTTGATTTTGATGCAGATATATTTGATGCGGCACTTTGTCTCACTATCTGTCTTGGCTACTCTCTTGTATTACACATGACTCGGTCTCTAGCTGGAAAATCAATTTGCGACATGATCCTTTAGAAATGCCGCACTTTTTCTTCACAACCTCGACATTTTGACACATTGCACCCCATTAAGACGAGCCTTATTTAAAGTATTCAACCATATATTCCTCCAAGCCCTCTATTTACACGGACTTAATTTTTACTATTCCTCCAACCTCCGTCAGAGAGTCAGAGTCACAGTCCCTCTCTGTGTCTTCTTCGAACGGCTCAAGACGTGGCCGTGTCTCTTAAGTTATGCATAATAGTACAGCCTTTGAATTGGATTCATTTGGATGATGTAGTAACCGCTACGCATTTACCTGTGACAACAACATAGCCAGTAAATAATGTAAAATTTCACGAGCGCTTTTTTTTCCTTCCGCCTCCATACAAGATAGGATTAAATATTGACGGATATTCAAATATTAGTATGACAATTGAAATGAAAATAAATTACTCTAAATTTACATAGTGTTGACTAGTCCCCGATTATTATATTCATATCTACAAGACTTTAGAGCTTCCCAGCTCTACACTCGCTATATTCTTCTCAGTCAGAGCAGGTGAATTTCAAGTATAAGTGAAGGAACAACTGTACATTGTGATTACCAACGATAATTTTTATAAACGAACAAAAAAAACGTGAAGTCATATAATACAAGTCAAGTGCAATGTGAGGCGATTTCATTGCAAGACAGACCAAGCACTCTCATTGTGTCGAGCTGTTCGCTTATGAAATTACATACAGTTAAAGGACTTAACCATTCTATCCATGTATGTGTGTATAGGGCAGAAGCAGAATGGTATATACATAGATACGTCTGGGTAAAGAGACAGATGAATACGACGCCGTTGCTGAAGCTATCAAAAAATACAGATAAGTTTCTATGTGGACAATGGTTGGCGTTGGTGCGGATTCGGCTACGTTTATAGGATCTATGATAGGACGAGGACTGGGACTTGAACGGTGCGGATGATGATATGAGATGAGATGAGATGGAAGGAATATCGTGCTCTGAGCTCAAACACCTGTTGCGTTTGCTCTTCTCTCTGTCTCTTCAATCCTTCCATCTTTCCCTCAACTCATGTATGACATTTAAAAATTAGATAATACCCATCCCAATTACTCTCCTTGACAGTTTCGCACACCTCATCCCTGCATTCTCCCTCTTTTCTTGTCCTCCTTATTAGCCCAGCCATACCCAGCAGAGAGCATTTGCAGTGCATAATATCCACCCATTCCAATTTGAAAAGAAATAGTCTATTCAGCTTGTTTATTGCTACCAGCAATGAATTCATCTTCGCCTTCCTTCCTCTCCGTCTTCAGTGTGTGGAATCTAGTCTCTCTCTCTCTCTTTCTCTCTCTCTTCTCTGCTCCAGCTCATTCGTCCACTCTTCTGCACGGCCAAGTGTAATGAATTTGTGAAGGAGATGCTAAGCGGTGGTAATACGATGAGGTGATGATACTCTTTACTTCGACACCACAAGACATCCTCCAATGCACATTTAAGACACTCACCATGGACCTCCTATTACTTTGCAATATGGCCACTCACTCGCTCCCTTTACAGTCTCCACTGTCTTTACTCACTCTTCCTTGCATGTGTCTCCCAATCCTTCTTCTTTCATGGAGAGATTCTTCCTTGATTGTGCAGCATAGTGGAATACTTAAAATTAAATGCCTTGCAGTTCTGTCTGCCTCTGTTACTCTCTCTCTCTCTCTCTTTCTGTGTAGCAATGTTTAATAGAATACAAAATGAATGCGTACCGTTCCATTCTTCCCTACTCAGTAAGTCTTTTCAATACTTGGGTAGAGGTACAATCATGTCCGCTTTAGAACTATGTACTGAGTTGATCATTTGGGAAAAAAATACCACATTCATTTTTGCTACATGTAAATAATAAAAACCCGTCCGTCATGAAATGTGATCCAACCCAAGACGTGTACGGATATGGAAACACCTCTCTGTTTATTGCAAACAATTTCACGCTTATTTGCTATAGTCTTCCTAATCGAAGAGATATATTTTTTTTATTTACTTATCTATTTATAAGCAAGCCATCGTATCCACATGGATGAAGGAAGTGTCTTGAGCGAGTCAAAGCCGAAGGACCTCGTACGGTTAGAGTTGCTAGTACGTAGGTCTATGATAAAGATAAAACCAAAGCTAACAGCAACTAACGGGATAATTCTGAGCGATAGCCCTCTCGTACTATAAACCTACCCATGCGTTACAAAAAGTCTCATCTATGTAATTTATAAAGTAAAAATAAAACTGCGTACTGCATGTAGACTGACTGTCGATACACATATAGTGGGTGCCAACAAACCGCAATGCTATCCAAGGGAGACACATTCAATTTAAGCACGCATGTATCATATAAATGAATCGGCAGTAGCTTCTATGTATGTAATGTTTGTACATACTTGCCATCTTGAGAAGGAAAAACAATTTACGCTACAAAATAGAAAGCAAATAAAGCTTACGTGGCTTTCATAGGTAGTAGAAGATGAATGGGCAAAGTCGAGCAGATACATATGTAATTCAATTGCGGAAAAAGTGTAGCAATTACATCAATTAGGGGAGGTTTTGAGTGGAAAGGTAAGAAAATCCGCCGGGCCAGAGCTGATAAGGTTCCAATAATAACAGTAATATGGACAGCAATGAGTAATTTGAGAACAAGTTGGAGGATTGACTGGAGTTGGAAGGAGGGAGCATTGGTGTTGTGGCAGTACTTGAGGGATTCAAAGGAGATTAATAGGTCTGTCTATCTCCTGTACACTATTACGAACGGTGACGGTGAGCTGAAGGAAGTACGGAGTGGAGTGAGCATGGACTGTTGTTTCGTGCAGAGAAGTGACGGTGGTGTGGAGATAGGAGGATCCGCACCTTGTCTTCTAAAAGTCTAGTACCAGCCTGATGACAGCAGGTGCTCCGTACATGCTGATATCGACCGGAGTCAAGAAATAAATAATGTGAGGTAATGCAGTGGAGTGTACGGGGAGAGAACGTGAGTCTCAAGGTGTGCTACAAGCTAAATGCTACCTGGAAAAAAAATACGGACAGTTTAAGAAAGAAATTGGGGTAAAAATGGATATTTCCTTCTAACCATCCTTCACTCCACTACATACCTAACTGTTGTATGAGTTTCAGTTTGATGGATAAATGTGATAGTTAACTCTAATTTTTTTCCACGTCCACGACCTGTCCGCCGGACACAGTCAACAAGTCTCTCCGTTTCTGTCTGTATTTATTATGCTGGAAGAAGAGGCTCTATTTTAATAAATTACCCTATGTGTGTACTACCGAGTCCTTTATTTTGATTTATTATGCATAAGTGAATGAGGGGCAGTATTGTTTGGATACGAGTTCTGTCATACAGACAGTTCCCGTTTAGAGTTGGACACGAATCATATGGTGTGAGCATGTCGCTCATTTTCTCGTCAACTACAGTACTACGGCACCCAGCACGTAGGTGCCCACTGCACTGGGACCAAAACTACCTACAAATGGTGAAGATTATATAGGAGCCGGGCTACCTCCATTCGGATTAGGCAGGAAGTAAGGAAAGAAGGGAATGCATAAGAAACCTAAGAAAGACGAGAGTATTGAAAAGCTGAGGTGAACATCGCTCCACATGTCTGCCTTGGAAGGAAAGGAGTAGCCTTATTGTTATTTTGGTGTTACGATCTACACACGAAATGATAGGACTGCATGCCCCTTACCAGCAATAAGTATTATACAACCCACCTACTGACTAATGCTATGCTATGCATGTCCAGAGAATTGTACGCCGGCTTTTTCTTTCGCCTTTCATTATTCTACAATGTGTATCAGATCTTCCCTACGAGCCCATACAGACATATAATTACGTATACCTATAGTTTGTACTATTATCTAATTCGAATATGCTGGTGGTATATGTGGGGCTGACATTTTCCTCACACACACGCTGCTCAATGGTCCTTAATTACAATACAGTGACGGGCTGAAGACGCAGAAGATTCAGTGTGGAAGACGATGGACGAAGAGTGGCATCGAGAGAGATCCTCTTCCTATTGACACTGAGGGATTTTTTCCCCTCCAATGATAGACTGACAATGTTGGATGGATGGAGTCAAAGTGAACCATTTATTAGAAACACTGCAGTGATTCCTGTGCGTGTGCATACTATCGCTTTGGATTCACACAGTTTCACAGATTTCCCTGAATCATCGTGTTCGCCTAGGAACAATCGTTCATCAGAGTTGAATGCTGTCCGTCAAATCATACACTATGACTTTACCGTGGCAGTGCACTGCCGTAGTTTTACATTGTATTATATTATTGCAAGCGTTTGCAGCAGCTCATCAAATTGATTTCTAGCCAAAGTCAAAGTCAAGTCAAGTCCACACCAGCCACCCAGTAATACTCACTTCAGCTATAAATATCAATAACCTGACGTTGAGACAGTCATTCTTTTTTTTTCTTCAAGATTTACTAAGTACCGGTCCTACCATGTTTTATTATTTAAAAGTTACCTGCTTGCATCTCCTTTACAGACAGTTTAGATCTAAATTTAAAAAAAATGAATGCGTCGCACGTGGACTCTCCCGTATACCTACATTAGAGTACCTACATAATGTGGTTAATTCGTAATGGGCAGGCAGCACATTATGTGCCTCGGTGCTTAAGCAGGTAGGTACCTCCGTGTCATACTTTTATTTTTAAACTTGCCTTGAATTCTCAATCATTTTTTTTCTATGGAGCACAAGAGAATTCAGAGTTATCAATATAGTATTAATTGTATAATAACTTCCCTGTAAGGATACTCAGCAGCATTTGTGCACGGTCATTCATTCATTCATTCTCACCATTTCCCTTTCAGTTTCATTTCAAACAAGGACTCTGATTTGGGCTTGCAGATACTGAGGAGGAGGTCAAGCATTGACTTGTGCATGAGATGTTTAATTTTAAATAGTTTCATTAATTTAATTTGCATTTTTCTCCCTTGTTTTGTAACCATTCCTTGTTTTCTCCTTTAGCACTGATAATACGTAGGGACGTAGGCGTTTTCGTTTGTCTTTCTTAGCTTGCCCCTGTGTAATTGTGGGCATCTGTGTCTATCTCTCCGTCTGCAGAAGAAGAGACTTGGCTTCTCTGGTCACGTTCATACTGTTATGGCTGATCCCCTTTGAACTACTGTAGTTGCCAGAATAAGACCGTAAACAGTAAAGGATATTCTTTCCATCAATATTGATTAGGGATATGTTTTCCCTTGGAAGCAAAGTCACATTTGCATGATCCGCGTATGAGTGCATAGATAATCACGAGGAGGAAAATGGTATTTGATGTATTATGTGTAGAGGTTGAAGGTCGATTTGGGCAGGAAAGGTTAATCATGAAGAGGCTCCCGTCAAGAAATTTGTTAAATTGGAGGGATACCACAAACCAAGACATACAAGTCTACGGAAAAACTGAGACGATTAGAGTAGTGCTCATCTGAAATGAAACCACGATTACTCTATGAACCTGTTTAAATTATCTTAACAACTAGAAAGAAGGAGCCGGGGAGCTTCCTTGTAAATGTCGAGGTACGCTCATAAGTACTCATCAGAGTGAAATAAGAATTTCTTGTCAATTACAAAAACTCAAAAAGTGTATGGATGAGTAGATTCTCATGAAGCTCTTAGAAAATTACTGTGAACCTGGCCTGCATGGAGTTTGAAGTAAGTAGCGTCTCCAGTTTTATATCATTTGATTCTATGGATTATTTACCTCATCCACCGACATACGATGTCTGTATATTTTATTTAAACTATCTCACTTGATGTGCTCGTCTATGAGTATAATTTCATCACTGCCCCCTATGTTTTCCCCTTATGTACAAGGACATACTCCACTCGGCTTGGAGAGATGTTGGAGAGAGACAGAAATTGTTCTCAACACCAAAGATATACCCTAACCCATGATCATGATTACTCTGCCGTGCATGCAATAGATTGCTCAGATTCAGAAGCAAGTATTCATGTTAACGTTCCCCCATCCAAGCATCAGAGCGTCTTGTCCAAGAGACGCCTCAATAACAACTATTGCACTTGGAAAACACGGAGAGTGCAATTGTAATCTTGTTTCATGCAGTCGCTAGCAGACTTAAAAACAAATAAAAATATAATACGTGAGTAGTTTTTCTCTCACTATTTAATCTTCTTTTACTTCCATTTCCAACATTAACTACGCACTCAAATGAGCTCAATAAGCCGAAGCTCACAGCGCTCAGTCGCCATTCTGTCATTCGTAGTTGCATTCGCCATTCTCTGTGAATGTCTCTGTGACGTCCTGACCCGTGAGCTACTGTTCTGACGGCCCAATTCAAATCTCCATTTGCAGTTTGTTTATCATTCATTTCTGTGTAAAATTTACCACAAAAAACCAAAGTACAGATTAGTTTTACAGGGAAACAGGATCACACTCACCAAACCTATCGTTAATCCTATGTCTGCATACGAGCTGTAAAAAACAAGAGACAGAAAAACAAGTATCAATAATACATGTGTTCACCCTGCAAATACCATAACTAACCAAAAGGAACCAACGACGAAGACCAACTCGTTGTAATTCTCTCTCTCTCTGTCTCTGGTTGTTTTGAGCAATGAAAGCAAAAGATTGGGAAAATGGAGAAGTAAAAACTGAGGAGATAGGAAGGCGACGAAGGAGAAAAAGAAGAAGCATTGGTCTGCTGAGAAATCAGACAGCGATAGGAATCAATCTCATTAATATGTGCTTCGCAGATGACGATTGATCCTAATGAATAACAGGCTTACGACTGGCATACATTTACGCGTAATAACTCAGGTTCCTGTCAGTCTGCACGCGAAGACATTTCTTTTACTCTCGTACCCCCCGATCCTGCTTTTCGTCTCTTTCATTACTTTTTCCTCCATAAGTATCTCGAGAGCTGGGCTGAGAGCCGTATGTATAGCTACGTGCATACAGATATATACGCTCACACTGTATATGTGTGTCCAACATTTTTTTGGGGGGAAAAAGCATAATGTAAATGATCGTGATCAGTTCTATCATCAGCACTCCCGTAAGATTTTTTTCTTCACTTTAGCGTGACACATCCTCCACAGGTACCCGTCAATCAATTACATTCCTCTGTATTGTTAAATTTCTCAAAAATTATCCAGGCTACTTCAACTCAACCTTACATCATCATCATCATTACAATTCAAAGTATCATCGTATCGAGGCCCCATAATGTAGTCATGTCGGATACAGATAGTCGTAAAGTCAACTTGTTCCAGACGATCTTCTTTACACTTTCCTTTCTCAATCCCACAGATAATACATAATCAGATTTACATCACGCATATCTGTACTCTGTATTTTTACGAATACAAAGCTTGTACGTCTCATTCCCAGTCTCGACTGCTCTGGATAAGTATGTAGACGGTTACACTTGTATTTCTATTTCTTTGTACTTGGGCCCATTGTGCTGCTCTGCTCCCAACAAATCTTCCTTCCTCAGTCTTCCCTGCATGCACCCTCATAGCACTCTTCTTTTGCTCATGATGGGTCCTGTAACTATACTTTACCCTAATTATTCACCAACGTACCTCTCTGCCTTCCCATATTATTACTACTTGTCCACTTATCTCGTCACAGTCTCTTGAAATACATCCAATCCGCCGTTAGCTTATGACACTCTTATATACGCCGTATACCTAATGACTAATTTCCCTCCAATTCTACTCGTCATATTCTAGCACAGGTCTTTTCACTTACTACATGTGTCTGCATGTAATTACATGGATTCCTGTTATTTGTCAAGAGCCCAAATTGGACAAATAAGAGTAAACTAAATTCTAATAATTGTGTCAGGGTATTATAGAGCTAGTTACATTAGTGGTAATTTTATCATAGTTCATTTTTTATTTTGTGGTTCGAATGAACAGCCACAGCTAACAGTACGTAAATACATGGGTGCCTTGCCTTTATAAAACTGTGGTATTACACTAGCTAGGCAAGTTGGCTACGATGTACAGGCAAAGTAGGCGAGTGACTTTCTATCTACTGTCAAAGAGATAGAAACCTTATCCAGCTTCCAGTAACAGCCTGTTAGATATTTAACACCCATATGTTGCATCCCATTCAGCAGGTATTACGGGAAAGGATTTTTCGGATAGGTTATTAATTATTACTATCACACTGCGCAAGGTTTGGTGGTTCTCAACTCTATGTTGGTCAAAATAATTGACAGATTGACACCCTGCATCCCCGGCATCTAAATCTGGTTACTTCAAACCTCCTGTTCCTGACCTTACGCGTAAATACTTGGTCAAGCAATATTTGACGATAGCTTGAAGGGGATGCCACCAAAAAGTAAGCACCTGTATAGCAAAAATTTATGTTTAAATACGACAACTTTGCTACTAATTTAATTGCATAGGTAAGTTCGCATGGCAGAAAATTTTCTAATTATACTAAATATACCTACCTAATGATTTCTCATTGCTTGATGGTTGGTACAACAAAATCAGAAACTGTATTCTGATTGTCGCCAAAAAAAGAATATTTTGGAGGGCGGTAAAAGGGTGCCCAAAATTCCCAGATACAGTTACTCAGTTATACTAAACACTGACATTCACAATCACAGTATAGCAGCATAGTTCGGCAAAAAGGTCGTGTCATTGCCGTGGTTTATCCTAAACTTAAACACTTCGTATACTGTTGTTCTTTTTTTGAAACGATTTTGAACAACCCATTGGCATAAAATATTGTTATTGGTAAATCAAATTATCTTAAAGAAATTTTTAGATAGGTAAGAAATAAGAAATACTGTAAAACTTCCAAAGACGGCCGGTCTCTAAAGATAACTGGTCTCTAAATGTAGCCGGGGTAAATCCGGTCAAGTTACAAAACATAGCCGGTCTCCAAAGATAGCCGGTTTCTAAAGATAGCCGGTCTTTAACGTTGGCCAGTATCTAAAGATAGACTGGCCAATGAGAAAGATAGCCGGTCTCTAAAGATAACCGGTCTCTAACGGTGGCCGGGGGTTAAGGCAAATTTTTCAAAAGATAGCCCGGGCTATCTTTGGAAGTTTTACGGTAATTGAATCTATAAGTCAAAATTTGTTAGTCAGTACGAATAATCAGTTCGAAATGTCTATTGCGACCAAAAGCTGATTTTTAATGGGTAAATATTACCGAGTTCGGTTGGGAAGACTCCATACTAGTTAATTATAGCATCTGTGAATGTGCAACTAGTCATTACTACTGACTCAGTAGTACCTACATAATTGCTAGGGTAATTTTCTAATCAGGAAAAGGTTTCTCTTTAAACTTGAATACAACCAAATACCTAGATTACATTACATTACAAAAACGAAATGTAGTTTAGTTTACGATTTTTTGTAGTTACTGTAAGGTACTTAAGTAATCTCTAATTTGAACTTCTAAAAATGCTTATCTTGATTTCTATCTTTAACCACGTAAAGTAGGTAGCTTGCTTACGACTTAAGCACGTTAGTTTAATAATGTTACTTTGAGAAAGCAATGGGCTCTGTCCATTACTTTTCCCTTTCCCTATTTTGATGGTTGAGTTCAAACATATTCTCGTTTTTTCAAAAACGAAAGCTGGAAGCATCACTAAAGAGTATTTACCCCGTTTATGGAATGAAGTCAGTCAGAAAGGAGTGAAAGTACTCAGAATGCGTTACAGATTTTGTAGTTAAAAGGTTATGAATGAATAATTAAATTAAAAAATAATGTCTGAGCTTCATTAAATTAATTAAATATATATCAAAGGATTATTGGATTAACTGTTTCCAAATAATAATTTTTAAATCAATGTTAATAGTTTTCTTGCAAAGAGGATCAATGCACTCCATGTTCCATGTAAATAAATGCTCACCTGAGAATGAGCTGACTGTTAAAATTATCGATACCTATGTAATTACACAAAGAATTAAACTACCCATCTTTGTAAGTTTTAACAACTGTGTTCAAACGAATTGGTTTATAAACCTTTTCAATGTGCCAAGCGCCAATGCTCCTACTTGTACATGTGAATAATTCATGAAAACGAAAACGTAATTTTTGACAAAAAATAAAACTTCTTTAGAAAGTATGAAATAGTAGTTCTAATTGAAAGTCTGAAAAATTAATAATGAAAAACATCCCTCGCTCTCCATTCAGAAACAAAGCTGTGTAAATATCATAAAATACAAATCTAACTATTGCAGTCCGGACGGACTAATTACATAGATAAATGAACATATTAAACGAATGTCGAGCAAAACCCCCCGGTACCAAAGTTGGACACAATACCCTTACGTTATAAAGATTGTTTCTCGAATCCAGATCAGAAGAATAAAAACAATAGTTTCAAATAACTTTGGTATTCGAAAGTATAGTAACTTCTTAATTTCGTTGAAAAACATTTGTTGTGATCGTAATTTAGACAATTAAGTCTCAAACTGCACATTATGTTACGCAATCCATACCTCAACCATTTTGTTTTTGCAGGTAACGAAAGAATAAAGAACAAGAATTAAATTTTCTAGTTGTTAGCAGTGCATTACCGTATCTGAGTGCAAGGAACCGTCTTTATTACTTGCAGATATTTTGTCCAACTTTGGTAATGGGGGGATTTTTTCTGAGCCTAATTTGCCCGGATTGTACCATATATGAGTTAAAAAGGCATAGTTTTGAATTGAGTATGTACAAACTAATAAATAAAGTAACCAACACTGTATTATTTTACAAACCTAATGAAGACGCTGTATTATGCTATTTCTTGAACCAAATGTGTGTTTTTTCGTGGGCAAATTATGCTTTCTAAGTATCAAATTACTACCCTTCCATTATAAGCTACCTACCTAACCTCAAGGAATATAAGTATACCGTATTTGATCGAATAATAGCGAGCGATTATACAAATCATGCGCCTCTCAGCCCGGCGTTTATTCAAGACACGGCAATTATTTAGACACACCAAACTCACCGAACCGAACGAAAATTATACGCGAATTTTTAAGTAAAATGCAATTCAAATTATCTCATAAGGGTTTTTTTTGTCAAATTTTGACAATCAACAAAGAAATACAAGTTCAAAAGTCCTGCATCAATGCTTCTTTTGAAAAGCTGCGCTGTACGATAAAGAAAAGAGTTATTTTTGCCCCAGCTATTGTTTTGGCCCCGGGGATTATTTAAATCCCAGCAATTATTCGATAAAACACGTTATACTACCTACCTAGGCAATATGCAATATGCCTATTAGCATTCTTCTACACACTTTCAAGAGTCGGTCCAACCATGTCATTGTAATGTTACCCAAAATAATAATATCAGCTATATTTCAAAAAAGCTTTTCTGACCCAGTTTTTTGAAAAAAGGACATATTTTCCACTAGTTCGTAAATTTCAGTCCAAATAATGGTCTTTTATGCTTAACGCTTTTATAACCTCAGTATTTATCCTTTTTCTGGTGTTTAAAAATTCAATTTGACATCGATTCTTTATGCTGCTGTCAAAAGCCCACCTTGAAACCAGCATGAAATTCTGGATTTTGTTTTTTCACGGTTTTTCATGTTTGGTATTTTTTTAAATCTGTGTGTTGCCAACAAGGCAATTTGTTCGTATGTTAAAGATTATGAACAATCACATTGGTCTTAACTGTTCTTGTTCAAAACCCCGAACTGGACAAAGAACAACGTTGTTATTGTGTACAGGTCACAACACTGTCCAAACTAAAATCATAATTTAAATAATTATAATTAATTAAGTATAAGTGCCAAGTGCACAGGTGCGCGCCTGCCTATCCTATACGCCTATATAGGTGCCTATATAGGCATATAGGGTAGGTTGGCTGTTTAG
>JAQFZC010000589.1:0-45761 GCA_034695205.1 Dicyrtoma fusca | reverse complement strand
TTTGAAAAAGTGTAAATACCAGATTAACTGTGTTCAGAAAAGTGAGAATACGAGTTTGACTAGTTTAAAAAATATGCCTTAAAGGGGTATTTACATTTGTATAAAAGGTAAAAAGTTTGTCCTTGGTACTTGGGTCGGCATGCCTCTTCACAGACGCAATCTGGGATGTCGCTTCCTTTTCAGTGAAATTCTCATGGGTCTGTGCCGAGGGTGGAGAAGTAGATATGAACTTGGAAGATGTGTTGAGTTAGAAACTCTACAGATCAGTCCACAATAAGTGTCTACAAGTATAACTGTCTTTTTTCCCCAACTTTCTTTCAGGGGAGAAGCAGCAGAGGAAAAAAAAACTTTTGCATTGACAGCTGAATTGCTCCAAGTAATATCCTCGTCTCTCTCTCTCTCTCTCTCGTCTGCTACCGTGGAGCGTGGACTGGAAGTGCGTGTAGAACTGTGGAGTGAGTGTATTATCAAGGATGGAAGCAACACGAATTCTCAACGGAGTCCCCAGTCGCTGTCTAAGTTTCGGCTGCAGTCCTCAAGAGCCTTTAACTACCAATTCTGAATACTTGATTCTTGTTGTACCAGGTAAATACTGACAAGTTTCCCATGTTACGACACACATTCTGCTTCTAGAGGAACTTTGTCCACTTGAGCGCTGAACGGAGCTCCTTCGAGCTTCTCCGCCCTGCAATAACACTAATAACAACTACTCCAACTCCACCGATATCCGTTGCTATGACTATCACGAATGTTCCAGGACCTCCAGGAGCATGATCATGTTTTTCTTGGAGATTACTTTCGATATTACTTGACGAATGTAGGTACACAAACTGTCAGGCATCAATTTTATTTCACAGTACTGATAGTAGTTCATTCAATCCACGTTGCATGCGTCATATTTTTCATCGCATTTCAAACGTTTTTAATTACCTTCTGCAATTTATTATGAATCTGTAACTTAGGTAGGTACCTATTTTTGTGGGCATGCTTCTTTAACGGTGTACGTTTATGCGTAAAAGGTAGTTTTTTCATTCGTTTGGTCTGTTTTCTGTATTCATGGGGCAATACGCAATGTAATCATTATCACGATGGAGGATCTCCGCGAAGTGTGACACCATGGGTACACCATAAGTACACCATGGGTTAGGATTAAAATGTATACACAGATACGTGTCCAGGTTTTGAAAATTGTAAAACATTCTATTTAGTTGATTTTTAGAAGGTGCAAAACGTCCAAGTTGCATACCTATTTTTGAAATAGTGCAAAATTGTCTATTTCCTGTGTTTTGGAATAAAGTAAAATGTCCTAAAAATCATTTTTGAAATAATGCAACACCTTCTTTATGTTCATTTTTGAAATGGGGCAAAAAGCTGAATTTAGATATTTTAAAATGCACATTTTCCATGCCAACTTTTCAAAAATATGTAAATATAACACTTTGGTCCATTTCCGAACTGCTAGATAGAACATTTTGCAATAATGCGAAACACTCTGTATTTGCACTAGTGCAAAATGTTCTATTTCGCAGTTTTAAAATGGACCAAAGTGTTAATATTTACATATTTTTGAAAAGTTGGTTCTATTTTACTCATTTTTGAAATGGTGAAAAATGTTATATTTATATGTATTTAAGGGCAAAACTTCCCATTTTTTCTCGACCCCCTAGGCTCCAATATGCTTTACTAGGTGGTTTATTTCTTCATCTGTTTTACTTTTTATGACGTCAATTTATTAGCTTTGAGCAATCATACAGGTAGTATAATAAGCAGGCGCATTATTATTTTGCTTCTCAAGCCACTGCACTGCCCTGCATCCGTTTCCGTGCACACTTGGTTATAATTGTAGGATCTACATAAATCGTTTTATGGGTAATTCATGGCAATGCAATTTACTTAGGTGTCCGGGAGAGCGATTTGATTTACAGGGATGGGAACTGAGCCTAAGATTTCCCAAGCAGTTAGGTGTTAAAGTGTGCCAGGAAGGCAGTAGTGATTCAATGTGTGGAGGAGGGGGGCCCGAGAGTCTTTAAATCATGAAAATGCCTTGTTTGGCCCTGTGTAGTGTAATTTATTGACGGGGGTGTTTGTGTCTGGAAGGAACTGATAAAACTTATCAGCCACCAGGAAACAAGAAACAATACACAAGTGATTTCGTGAAGAGCTCCCAGCTCTGACTCTCCGCTCCATTATGCTAGATACATACATACTGCTGCCAACTGACGGACTCGGGACTTTCTTGTTTAGTCATTGAGACAGAAAGGGAAGGGATTGAGAGACAAGAATGGCGAATAGTAAATGGTAGACCACATGTCTCTGGAGGACCGACTGCAATGGGATAAAACTCTTGACGATATCATGAGCCATGAACATGAAATGATACTCCATGTGTTGCTCCTTTTTTTTTATCCCCCATTTTTTTTCTACACAGGGAATCCGGGATTGATAGAATTTTATCGTGATTTTATGAGTGAGCTCTTCCTTGGGCTACGTGAGCGCTTTCCCTTGAAGAACGTTCCAGTGGTGGGCATCAGTCATGGAGGTCATCAAATTGATGGAATTGAAGCTCCCTTCCCAAGTTTGAATGGTAAGTGCCACATGTGTGGAGTCCCTCGTGTTTAGTATACCTACCTATATAGTATATACCTATGTATAAGGGGTGTATATAGCTATATAGACAGACGGTCTGCTGCGGCAAATGTAGACTGACACTAATATACGACTAGGAATTGACCTTAAGTACCACTTGAGGTAATACAGCCTCCCATCCAGGGTTCGTTATGTAAAGTAGGGATTGAAAAATGAATTCCCCCAAGCGTCCATAAAACTGATTTACATACCACCTACGCAGTCACATTCAAATCCAGGCTGCCACTCACTATCAAGATAGAAGGAGCCTTGCAAATGCGACGGCAGGGAACAACTTTTTGATTTCCAAAATGGAATGCTTATTGTATTAACGAAAAATGCTGAATCCTTTTAAAAAACTTAGAGATTTAGAGAGAAATAAGTTTCATGCTTTAGCCCCTTTTTTAAAAAAATAAATACTGTAATGTTGTGGCAGTTTGTAAAACACAAATTTCTTTTTTTACTGCTTTTCAAAAAAAACTATATTTTGTGTTGGCAATTTAGAAATTTAGAAAGCATTAATTTCTTAATGTCTTGGCCCTTTCCCCGGGGTAAATGTGTCTCAAAAGTGCTTTACCTTCTCTTGTAAGTCCTTTCCTAAAAACTTCAAGTGCTACAAGGTCACATTTGCCGGGCTCCGGATGGTACGGCCAGGCCAAGGCGTGAGAGATAGTAGTGGTGGTGATTTTAGGGAATCTATTTGGCTACATGGGTTCGATGGCGTTTTATTTTTATTTAAGCTGATGAGATTAGAGGATGGGAGAAGAGGCCGTTCGGAGTTGTAATTCTGGTGGAGTACATGGGAATGATGATAATATATTGTGCTCTCTCCCATTCCACCTTTCAGAGAATCTTCATCTGTACAACTTGGCGGGGCAGACGGTGGGGAAGCTGGAGTTTATCCAGTCACTGCCCAAGACTGTGAAGATAATTATGATTGGTCATTCGATCGGCTGTAAAATGTCGTTGGACGCTCTGAAGGCTCTTCCCCAGGACGTCCAGGCCCGCGTTCTCAAGGTGTACATGTTATTCCCGACGATTGAGCGGATGAGGGACACGCCGAACGGACGGCTCCTCTGGCCGCTCTTCCCCTACGCCAAGATCCTCATCACCCTCCTCTCCCCACTCATGATGCTCCCAAGATTCATTCAGAGATTCCTTCTCGTCCTCTACTTCTTCTTCCGCGCTCCGGCTGCCTGCATCATGAACGCATCCCTCCAGCTCTTCCAGAGGGACGTGTCCACCCGGATCGGTGCTCTCGCTCAGGATGAGCTCACCAACGTCTACGACTTGGACGAGGAGGGGGTGCGGACCTTCCTGGGGAAACTCTACTTCTACTTTGGAACGACGGACAAGTGGTGTCCGCTGTCCTTTGCCTACGACATGGCAGACAAGTTCCCGAAGCTCAACTACCAAATCTGCTCCCGTGGCTACGAACATGCCTTTGTCGTTCAGAGCAGCAAAGGAATGGCTGAGGTTCTTCTCCCTTTGTTCCAGCAGGACATTGAGGAGTCAGCTAAACGCTGAGAATGGCTCACTGCCTCTCCTTGCCCATTGTGTACACTTCCACTCCAGAGTCCACATCATCACTGTACTGGTCTGGACTGGACAATAGACTATAGTATGTTTTCCAGCCCCTCAATCCCAGATTCGGATCAACTTCCATTATTATTGGCACTACAGCTAAATGATTGGTTGGGCAGTGGCGTATTTAGACATAGTTTTAGTGTGGACAAGGGTACGTTTCTTTCCAAGCTGCTTTCTTTCCAAAAGTCTATTATCAAAAGAATTTAGATATTTTGAAAATGAAACATTTTGAAAAATTCATGTAAAAACTTTGCTTGTTTTGAAACTGCATTTTGAAAAATGTTTTTAAGAATTAAATAATGTCGATTTCGGGAAAGTATTTTGAAGGATTTCTTATTTGAAAAACCTGCCTTTTTAAAAGTATGTGACAATTTAAAAAACATTTTGGTTTGAAAAAAGTACCTAGTATTACACAATTTGGAAATTTTGAAAGCGCAGTTTGAAAATCTGCAATTTTTAAAGATACTTTTTTAAAGCTTTTGTCAATTTTGAAATACAATTTTGTATGCCAAGTTAAATTTTGGATTGCCAACTGTCTCTATATTTACCGCAGTCTACGTTTTCTGTAGCTAGATACGCCACTGTAGTTTTCTGTAAGATGACGTAAAATATGGTAGCAATTATGTAGGTAGGTACATACTGCATTCAGTTTCAGTTCTCCACATTTCAGTAAGAGATTGCTGTGCAGTCTCTGCTCTATTAGTCCCTATACTAGTATGTACTATAGGTATGTATATGCACTTGTGAATTGTGGGTATACTGAAAAAAACAGAACTAGAAGCCATTGGATGTAACGTGTATTATCTTTTATTATTTAGTTGTATAATTGATTTTGAATTTGACATTACAATAATAATAACTATTATTATTAACCTTATTATAATAATAATTATTAATTCTCTGTTATTGAACATTGGTATCATTCATATTTTCATTATTTTTTTTTTGTCATTTTACATCTCATAAAGTTATTTTTCCTTCGTCAACGAACATATTATCATTATTAGTACTATTATTATTATTACGTTTTTTTCTTCTCTCGTCTACTTACATAAATCTAAATTGAGGTATGGCTCATACAATGTATCTTTTTTTGTGTGTGTGTTGTGTTCTCATATAGTATGTGTTTATTTGACGACGTTCCCAGTCTCTGTGAACAACTAGTGTATTATGTATATCCCTATTCCGTATTCATTAGGTCATTTTTACATGTCTAAGGTCGATCTTGTAAGCTGTATATAATTATATATAGTACATAAATCCTTTCATTTAGTTTTTTTAGTATCACTACAAAACATATATGTATATATATATATATACGTAATTATATACCTAGAAACAACAATCCATTACCTTAGTATGTATATATATATATTATAGAGCTTCCTTGGAAAATTCAACAACAAAATCAAAGTTTCTTTTCAACTAGGTAATTAATTAATTACGTAATGTTACTGCATACATCTAATGTACAGACTCTGCGTAGTAGTATAGCTATTTTTGTAGTAACCTACCTACCTACATGATTACAATATAATTTGACTACACAACAGCGACGACCGTGTCTTACATGTCATACATACATGCATAATGTAACAGTAACAGTACAGTATAGTATCTTAAATTTACAAAAAAAACATCAATAGTTGTAGTAAGTACATACATACATGCATCCAGTGTATGTAGGTATGTATAGGTATAGGTATAGATTATATATTTTAGCTTCTGGAATTTAGTAGTTTTTTCTTTTGTTTTGACACAATCTTATATTATTGCATTACAGTTTATTTGAATTTTTATTTGGATATTTTCTACTCAGTTTTCTGTACTTGGAATTGTGTACTGTGTGTGTGTGATCCTAGAGCTTTTTATTCTTTAATGAAAGGTTACCCAAAAATCTCTCTCGTCTCGATCCACTTGTTATATACTTGATTGAGCTGGTGCTTTGTTATCTACCAACGCAACGACTAGGATGTTATAATTATCAGTACTACTGTGTACAAATAGACGATACAAATACAAACTAAATATGTAGCAATAATCCCGGTAACTCTACCTATGTGTGTACTTTCCTCATCTCTATTACTCTATTACTATATAAGCAACAAAAAAAAGAAGATGTGCTAACAAAGACAAAAAATATGTGATTTTATTTAGGATGGAAATTGACGCCGATTGGTCAATTTGTCAATTTGTGATTGAGTGGATGACTCGTGAATAAAGCTAAAATTATCTTCCAAGTGTCCAAGTGTGTAACGTCGTGTCACTGGGTTTGTAATGGGAGTTGCTAATGATAATAAATGTGTATTGGTGTTCTGTCTCTCTGATACGGATCTAAATTGTATGATGGGGATTTGAATTTTGATTTAAAATTAAAACTGACCAATAAGCTGCGGTGCTATGTATTTATGTAGGTACAGTCTCATTTCATTGCCCATCAGGTAATTATTATGCTCTGTATAGTCTCTCAAATGTCCCCTCATAAATTTAGTAGATGGCATTTTATTAGAGATAATTACAACCGAACCGATCCAATTTAATTCATTTGATCTTGTCTCTCTGTCTCTCTCTCTGTCTCTCTCTCTGTCTCTCTCTCTCTCTGACTGTCTGTGTCTGTCTGTCTCTTTGTTGTTCAATTCGAATTCGAATCATAATTTCCGTATAGAGTCAATGAGACTAGAACTACTACAAGTGAACAAGTACAACCCACAGACTCCAATATTATTGGACTACTGTGAATCTGCTTAAATTGCTTGTAATTCCAGTCATTTCCATTCTTAGCATCCCTCGAACATTTCATGGAAATGTTTCCTAATCACATCTCTGTGATGGAAGGAGTCACACTACTGGAGTGGAAGAGTGAATGGAATTAAATGAAAATTGGTCGTTGCCACTACGAGGGGCTGTGGGATGCGCGGCTGTCTACTTTGCGTTCAGGGAAGACGCGCTTTGGGCTCCCATTATGGCTCGACTGTGCATAATTACATTGTTAGACTCTTAGTAGGCAGACTAGGGAGGCAGGTGTAGTTTGGTATGTACTCTGTCATGTACAATTTCGGCTCTCGATTGCTATCTGCACCGTCCAAAGCTGCATCAGGGGGGTTTTCCATTATGACGTCGTAGAAACGTCTTTTTTGAGGTGTGTAAATATCATTAATTTTTACTTTTTAAAAGGGCGATTTTATCGTTTTTCAGATTTTCGAAAACTTCACATTTACTGTTTAGTATGATTTCAAAAGTTTGAAATCCTGATCGCTCAGATTTTCGATAATTCCAGTATACTGTTTTATCCCTTTTAAAAATGTTTAAATCCTGATTTATGCTTTTAAAAAATATGAATTTACTATTTCATCCCTTTGGAAAATGTTGAAATCCTAATTTGCACTTTTAAAAAATGCCCACTTGCTGTTTTATCCTTTTTCAAAACTTTGAAACCCTGATTTATACTTTTGAAAAATGCCAATTTACTGTTTTATCCTTTTTCAAAATGTTGAAATACTGATTTATACTTTTAAAAAATGTGTGAATTTACTATTTCGTCCCTTTTCAAAATGTTAAAATCCTGTTTTGCTTTGATTTAAAAGTGATCTCCAACCCCCAAACAGTATGACAGTAGCGTTGAAAGGCCTCTCATCAGATTTTGCTGTAGAGGATATATATTTATATGTATAAATAAGGGCTGTTTGTATTCCGTAATGACTAATAGCACCTGTAATAATGTGTGTGTGTGTGTGTGTTTGTGTTCACATAATCATGCATGCTTGAGCATCTGTGAGTAATTTACAATGGAGTGAGTGTAGTGAGAAAGAGGAAGAGCCTCCATTGCATCCCATCGCAACATTTTATAATTCCCATGTGTAATAATGACGATCATATGGTCCTTATTCCAAGTATTCTGTATATAGCACAACACAACCAACGAGCCAACTTCAACTTGGCAGGTAGGTAGACTTTTTTGTCGGTATATGTGTACAGTGCAGTGCTAATAATAGTTTTGCGTTCAATTACATTAGATTGGCCGCTCTGCATTATAATTAACAAATAATAATAGTTTTATTGACGACCTCATTCACTGCCCCTAACAACATTCCGGTGCGGTGCAGTGCAGTGTCGCATCGTTAAGAAAATGAATATCATGTGTGCGCCCTTCGACGATGTAAAAATCAAATAAAATGTTCTGTCTAGTATTTTATTCTTCTATGCATGTTATCAGCACCACCCCATCATCATTCCTCAGTAATTAATTCCATTATGACCAACACAACGAGCATTTTAAAACTGAAGCAGCAGACAATATACGTACCTACATAATTACATCAGAACAAAATAGAAGGGCAAAATATAGGTATAACTTTTTCAGCAGCATTTTTGCCTATTTTTGTTTTAAATTCGCCAATATTTGGTTTTAACACTCGCTCAAAATATGCAACTACCCCATTTTTGACTTTCTTCAAAGTTCTATCCAATCTGTTATATAATTTACGGATTTCAGTACCTAGTGTATCTCTTAGAGTTCCTTTTTTCGACGTGTCCTACATTTAATTATGTCACAGTTTTCATGAACCTTTCCCCTCTTCTAGTCTACGGACTTTGTCTCTACTAGTTAGTTTTACCATTACTCTATTATTTATTTTTATTTCTGCTTAATTTACTGAGCGAATAGTCTGGGAGATAGGGAAAGAGACGGAGAGAGGCAGCACTCATAATTTTATAGCACACACACTGTCTTTACCTGTAGTAGTAGTAGTACACAGCCGAGGAAATCTCATCTTTCGTCTCCAACTTACCTGCTACATTACTGTAAAAGTACAATTATCACTATGACAAGTTAATCGAGAACATATGGTAAAGTATAATGGTCTTAACTATGATTCTGTACGTAACTATTAATGTAGGTAAATATATATATATATATATACACAGTACACAGCACGATACATACATACGCATAATGAAGTAACATTTGAATTCCACGCAAATTTCACTAACAAGTTTTTTCATAGTTTAAATACCTACGCATATGATTATGTTTCTAAAAAAAAACTAACCGTAGTTTCTGTTTCTACTAACTTCCGTTACTACGTACCTATATATATACACATATTTACAGTAGATTCATATCCATCCAACAAATCTGTATAATGTATTGTTAATAACCGTATATTTTGAAATCCATGCACAGCATCCATTTCCATCAGCGCTTTAATTTGTTATAATATATATTTATTTTCGAATTTCGAATACGAATTAATTTACATAGTTTTTAGTGTAATCTTTATATTTTTTAATATTTTTATTCCCTATCATTACCTCACGAAATCACATCACATCGTTTAGTAGGTATGCATAGCTATAGCATCATCGGATCATCATCATCATCATTCTCCTCATCTTCATCATGAATGTACATTTACATATAAAGTACCTACTAGCTATGTTTCTATGCTTCACTCATTCAAAATATAAAGAGTTGACATACTATGTTACCTATACTAAACTTTTATTATGTAATTTCTATTGTTGGTTTCTTTTTCTTGAACTAATTAATTATTTAGGTATTAGAGCTATTATTACTATTATTATTATTATTATCTCTCTCTCAGTGTATGTATGTAGATTGTAGATACCTAATTACTTAATAATTACTTACGACCTTAGTCTTACTTAGAGTTACTATATCTATTTATATTGAGTGAATGTGGGTTTATATTTTATTTTGGACTCATCATGCAAATCACTACATGTCTTTGGTTTGGTTTGGTTTGGCTATAGGTTCGGGGTTTAACATGGGGTCTTTCACAACTAACACTACAATCGATAACAATATAATAGTATGTCATATTTCCATTATTCGTCATTATTTATGAGTTTCTTTTTTTATTATAGTTTTATTTGTACGACCTACACTTATGTATGTAATTGGGTGGGGACTGGGGTAGGTAGGTAGTTTAGAATGAGCTAGATGGGTAGAGGTCAACCATGGGATGGGATTTTAAGTTTAATCTTATGATTAAGAATTGAACTGAAGGGACTTGTGCGTGAATCAAACTCACATTCGGCTTCAACTCACATAAAAGTAGTGGTAGTATACATACTTAGTAGTTCCATATAGTTCCTAGAGGGTCTGTAGTAGAGGTCTAGGTGTATATACTAAACACTGGAATAATTAATTCAAGTTTGAAAAATCCTAAATTTTAACTATTTTATTGGAGAATGCTACATACGTACCTATATATTTTTGTGTATAAGTATAGCTATAGTTATCGTTATAGTTAAGTATAGCTAGCCCCTATTTACTATATAGTATTACCTTCCTATATTATTTAATGTCTTAATACTATCTATACGGTATACTTTTGCCACCAGCATAGCACCAGAATTCAGAATGAACAACGAAGAATGCCAACTCTTACCTCTTGTTGTACAAGTAAACCTATTAGCTATGGAGATTCTTAGAATTCTAACATTTTTGTAACGCTCTAGAAATTTTTTACACTACTACACGATGACGCTCACTAATCATAATCATAATAATCGTATATTACACCATACTTATTATTTTATACATACCTAAGTTTATAGTTATATATATACCGTGTATACCTAACTTCACAACTACCTAGGTATGTACCTATATAACGCGCTTATATTTCTTTTGTAATTGTGTCTACCTACTTACCTTCTGCAGCATGACGACCAGCATTCAAACGAGTATTTAGTAATCATAAATATGTAATATGAGAGGTATATGAGGGATAGATTACATTTCAAGGGTATTTTGTTTTAATCTTAGCGATTCTATCGAAGCTCTCTCTCTCTCTCTCGCTCTATTGACTCAATTGACCACAGCGGACAGACAGACGCTACCACTTACCACTAGTAATTGTATCACCTATGCTTTCACCATTGACGAGATTACAGATAGAATCGACACTTAAATAGGTAGCTCTTGCTCTAGTAATAAATATACTCTGCGTATGATCTATTTAGATTGGATTTTTGTTGTTGTCATTCTTACTCTAGTTTTCCAGGGAGGGTATATAGCAGAATATGTATGTATGTATCAGTAGCAGTATAGTATAGGGGTCTTTATACAACGTAGGTACATACATAGTGGTTAAGGTTTTAGAGTTAGGATCTGTAGTAGTATAATGTGACAATATATTAACCTGTTTCGTTTCTTTGTCTCCTTAGTTGTATGGAAATGGGAATAGTAATGGTAATGGTAAAGGTAATGGTTGAACTATAGCCTTGTATTCCTTCCCGTGTAAACTTACCTATAGTGTAAACTGTATAGCAGTGAGTGAGATGGTGTCATAATTTCATGAGGGTTTCTTACACTAAGCTATCAGTGATTGTAAGCGTATGGTAATACTAGTAGGGATGTCTAGAAATATTACATTATAGTAGATATTACGGGTTACGGGGGTGTTTTTAATAATTTTCTCCATTTGTCTCCCCCCCCCCCCAAATGGTAACACTATATTTTGATGCCCATCATCTCTGTCGCCGTCTTACGTAGTACAAATTTACATAGGTACCTATGTAAATAGTAAATAGTAGTGTTGAGATGTTTAGTGCGGATTACTTATATATTTTATCACGGTCATTTAATGTATCGGGCTCCGTCCTGCCTTGCCCTGCGCTGCGCTGGCGCTCCAAATTCTCCCTCTATCTTTTTCTGAACGAGCAAGCGATGTTGGTGTGTAGCGTAGGTATATATATAGCCTAGAGCACCAGTAACTATAGCTATATGTAAAAGTGCATTCACATTCCAACTCAATGCTCCTACAGATTACCATACATGCTTTTCCGGCAAAATAATTAATGAATACCTATATAGTTATAGGTATTTATGTATTTATATATCCCTCTAGCTATTGGTCTGGTCTGGTACACTCATTCAGATTAACGAACAAAAATAATGCAGTGTAATGACAGTGTATATAGCACGAGGATATATCTATATATCCATGGTACTTAGGTAGGTATGTACTATCTATACGCATTTGGGTTCGCTCTCTCCTCGACTGGATCCCACTGCAATCACTGGCTCTGTGATACTATCTGAAAATCGACAGAAACATTACACCATTTCCTCACTAATTAGAGAGATTTTTATTTTGAGCCCATCCGCATTCGCACTACATATATATATGGACGATAAGGATATATTTATATACATACAACCAGCACCAGAACCAGAACCAGAACCAGATACATGCATATATATATATATATATACAGTCATTACAAGGTCTAGAGGCTATAATACATAGGCATTCACACTTTTATTTTCCTTTCCGATACGCAGATACAACCTCGGAGCTCTTTTATTAATGTAAATCAAATATCAGTAGTACATAGTAGTTTTTGGTTTTCACACTTTTTTTTTTGTTTTTTCTTTTCACTTTTACTTTGACCGTGTCTATAGTCTATATAGACATAGACTTGCGCAACTATTTATAGCCATAATGGGTAAGCATGTATATTTTCTTGGTATTGGTATTGGTTTCGCTCAAATTTAATATTTCCCTGTGTTCTATGTACATATCTACCTTAGTTATCCTTAGTTATGTAATTTACCGACCTATAACTATAACTATGACTATAGCTATAGTGTGTAGTGTATAGTCTGTCTTCTATGATTTGATTATTTCCCCTTCCAGTAGTGTCTCTCTATGAATTCGGATTTGTTGACGGAGTTTCTAAGCATTTTAGTTTGATAAGATTTCTTTTGTAGTATCTGACGAAACTACACACGTATGTACGTGTATCACTAGTAGTTAGCTTTACACTACCCTACATTAATGTCTACTGTAGACTAGTAGTAAGTTTGTCAGTAAAAATATATATGCAATACCTACAGCTATAGTATAGTACAGTACTCGTAAGTCTCTATATACATATATTATGCATATGTATATATGTAGTCGTCTATAATAATTACCACTACTCTTTCTTTAGCGTTTCAAACGAAATTGTTCCTGGGAGCAGATTGTTCTAGCATTGTTATTGATAGTATATATTGGTTGGTATGAATACCAGCTATTTTACTGGGAATTATTACAAATATTAAGTGGTCATACTTTTACTGATTCATCTGATTGAAATTTTATCTTTTTTTTCTCTCTCGTTATATTTTTCTATGTAATTTAGTACGTATGTAGGTAGGTAAAGGTCTGTTACGTATCGTTTTAAAAACGTTTAGTCCATGAGTTCTGTTCCTATAACTGTGTGTCCTTTCCATTTTGCTACCTACCTATATTTTTATTCCCTCTATCAATTAAGCGTGCCTTTTACATAGTACACCTCATAGGGGAAGTAGAGACCTACTTCTACGGGGTGGTAGATGTACATGTGAATATAATACTGATAGTTGATAGTAGGATTGCTTTGGGGCCTTTCAAATGTGAAGTTAGATAGAAATACATACATACTCAAAAAACCCTGGTCACCATCCATGTGTTTATTTTCACATTTTGTCACTTTCCCAAACTTCATATTTGAAAGGCTCCCTTCGGTTGTTTTAACTCAATGAAATTACATCGCAGCGCAGAAAAGTCCTAATAGACTTATATTTCTATTCCTCACCATCACCAAGACAAAAATATCTAATTCTTTTTGCTTCTTTTTGTTTTGCCCAAGTTTTTCCCCTTTGTTTGAAATGCTGGGCACCTGGACGCCTCGGACACACTCGACTTGATAGAAATATAAATACTGGCAGACTTACATTATGACTTGAGTACTTATGCCTATACTTTCCATGTCCCTGGAAATACACCCATCAGTTAAGGGTAGTGTGTGTAGTACAATAACGAAATTACAGAATGTGTAAGTAGTATGGAAGAGCTTTACGAAGGCTTGGCTCAAAAACTCTACTGACCTGCAGTATCATTTTCATTTGTCGTGGTAGTGAGAGAGTGGAAAGGGAAATACTGAGAGACAGTCAGTCCTACAGACCCAGCACCATCTTCATCCCTGTGTACATATTTATTTACGGTACCTACACAAGAAAGCTTTATTTTTAATTGCACCTATAAATCCCAATTCTGTAGAATATTAGAAGTAATTGTGTATTTTGTTTCAATTTGAATTTTAAGCTTTTAATCCCAGTTACTTTACTCTAATGATTTCTTTCTGCTCTAATTCTGTATGCGTACATACTCCCTGACCCTATGTAGGTACATAATATTAGCTAGTGCTCCACTCACGCAACATCATTCATTCATGCATAGAGGGTAACGAGGGAGCGAGCTACATTATCATTATAGATGATTAAATTAGAAATAGGAAAATGAGAACTGAATGAACTGGGAAACTTGCGGGCACCACCACTGCACCAGTCCAAGACCACATAATAAATAACAACACACGGAGGAAAGAATAGTAAGCATGGTCGTTAACTGCTATGCAACATATTTGTATACATGTAATTGGAAGGAAAAGGATGGAATTGGCTTGACTGTGACTTTGGCTTAGTGTACGGCGAGGGCAGAGAGATGATGCTTCTGTACGTGTTAACTTACGCTGTACAGAGACCAGTACATGGGATGGGAAAGGAAGGATGGGTGTAGGAAAGTCTAATTGATACAGCCAAGGAAACTTTCACATCTTAACTTTTAATTTGAACTCAACAAAAGTGACAGGCTTTCCATTGAGGTCTAAGAAATGAAAACTGTGCAGATAATCCTTGGCGTTGGCAAGCATTTCTCTCTCTCTCTCTCTCTGTGTGTCTATCTATCTCCTCAGTGAGTGACTGAGTACGTGAATTGGTAATGAAAATGTTTCTCAATTCATCCGGGGCTATATACATAACTTCTCCAGTCCCTGTACGGTAGGTATAAGTCATGGGTGCTATAGCTATAGCTATAGCTATACCCTATACCCTATAGGTAGAGCTGGTGGTCGTCCACTATAGTCAGATGTATGGGATGGACCTGGCTTGGCTCCTCGTCCCCGGGATTGCGGGCATTACGGGGATGTTAGTAGGACGTGGGATTCTGTTGAGCGAGGGATTCCGTATCAAGGAAATAAAATGGGCTTTTATCTTTATAGTTGTGATTTTAAGAGCGAGAGTCGGAGTTGGGAGTTGGAGTTAGAGACTTGTTTGTAGTATTAGTGTGTAATTGGAAAACATCACCGTCCACATCACCACGATACAATCATATTAGAAGCCTTTTCACATCTACTTCCCTTCTCCTGTAACTCCGGTCCAGGGAAACTCTTGTGCTCTGGCTACCCTTCTCCCGCTGTCAGCACATTTCCAAAATAATCAACCTCCTCAAAATCCTCGAGCTCGTGTCTGATACACATCCAATGAGTATCTTAACATTTTAAGTACGGGGACCATATCTTGTTTCCCTTGCACGGCATTTCGTCCTCTTCCCTTACTAAATACCCTTGATAAAGTTAATTTGATTTTTGGCGTTTTTAAAACGATTATTTAATTTTTTGGCTGTTTAAAAACGTTAATTTAGGTCTTGGGCCTTTTGTAAAACGTAGAATTTAGGATCTGGGCCTTATGTAAAACGTAAAATTTAGGACGTGGGCCTTCTAGAAATCGTTGAATTTAGGACTTGGACCTTTTGTAAAACGTAGAATTTAGGACCTGGGCCTTTTGTAAAACGTTGAATGTAGCACTTGAGGTTTTGGAAAACGTTTATTGATTGTTTTTGGCTTGTTGAAAACGGATTTCCACATTGCACTCACCTAAAATCCGTTTCAATGCTTCGAAAGATAAAAACAGTTTCATAGATGTTAATAAAACCCTATATTGCATTGTCCATAGGTCGCAGTTAGCTCAATACAGACAGTAAGTACGCTGCAACCAGAAAGTTTTGCATGTCAAAATTCATGTTCATAAGATTACTTTTGTTGTTGCAAACTTTGAGAGGAATTTGGAGAATTTTGTCTATTTATTATTACCATGAAACAAAAATAAGGTACTCGACAACTAATTAGTTTACTGCGGAGTTTTTGCATTAGTGTAAACTCGGTTACTAAGTTTCGTATAGTTAGTTATTTTGAAAAATATTTGAGGAAGGACCGTTTCTGTCGTTTGTCGTACTTTGCGTATTTTTGGAATGCTTGAATGACATTGAGATGAGGATCTCGGAAGGCTAATTTAGTGGAAAATTTTTGCTTTACATAACATTAAATTATTCAAGTGAATACGAGAGTCAGAGTGAATGTCAATGGTCTCTATGTTCCTTGTGCAAATAACTGCCTGACGTTTAGTTGTCATACCATCAAATATTTACTCAGAGTTTTCAACTTTTCCCTGCCGTATTCCTATGCCGTGTTCTATGATGAGCATGTACTATTTTTCAGGTAATTTGTCTAAATGACCCATGAATTCATAACTACACTAGTCTTGCACAGAATGCATAAAGAGCGAAAGCATGCTCCTAGTATCTGTACATAGAATTGAGTTTCGTTTAATATCTAAAGTTTTCCTGCCAATGTATTCCTAATTCCGGTCCTGGCCTTGCACATGTAAAAGGAAAGCCAAAAAGAATATTAGTTTTACAAAAAAATGTAGTTACAGGAAAGGTATGCTAGTTCCTCATTTTTAATATACCATGCAAAAGCCCTGTCAATGTCCCTTTTATTACCCATAACCGCCTCGTTGCGCTAGTAGGTTTTGGGTGGTTTTTCAAAAATCCTACAAATTATTACATGTATATTGACTTGTGAACTTGGGCGTGCAATTTGTTAGCCGGTTTAAGAGTCTAAAAGTACAAGTTTGAATGCAAACGTTCGTGTTTTTATGTTTCCTGAGACCACTCTGCATTATTGTCGGTATGATATTTAAAAGTCAAAACGGCACACACACGTACATACAAACGTATACGGATCCTGAGTACCTGTGGCTACGCGCACCTAAATAATTTTTCCCTTCAAAATTAATACAGTCGGCTCAATCGCCATATTCCTAAACAATATACATTAAAAAAAACGTTAGCTAATTCAAAACAACGTCATTCTCTGCACTTGACTATGTACAAGAGTGCAGTGCTACAGGACAGGAAAAAAATCTCGAACCCAAAAATTATTTAAGAGCTTCTGTACTGATTGTGAGATTGTGAATGCGATAAGCTTCATCATCCCACGATTTGTACCGTTTAAATTGCCATTAACCTCAACTGCTCTATGGAGGAAAGGATGGGATTTTTTAAAAATCCATTTCCATGCACTACTGTACAATGACCACTCCTCGCATGCCTCTACTACAGACTCAGGTCTGTTGGAGAACTGAGCATTGCTCCCCTATCAAAGGATTGACATCAATTATTGTGTCCATTGTTGAGATGAGTTGACAGCAGAGAGTGTATTGATTCCTTTCGTGAGTCATGTACAGTTATGTTTCGTGTGGGTACTAGTATAGGTATGTTTATATACATACATGGACTTGATGAGCATGACTTGAATGGAAAAGTAGTAGCTAATTGTACAAGGGAACAGCTGTACAGATATATACAAACATTTAAATCATCGCATCGTGACTTCCACCTATTTTTCCTTTTTTGCACTTGTATTTAAATTGTAGCCATAAACCATAATAACTGTGGGCT
The DNA here is from genome assembly GCA_034695205.1 of Dicyrtoma fusca. Classification (NCBI taxonomy): domain Eukaryota; kingdom Metazoa; phylum Arthropoda; class Collembola; order Symphypleona; family Dicyrtomidae; genus Dicyrtoma; species Dicyrtoma fusca. Next base: position 27,972 of record JAQFZC010000589.1, on the reverse strand, counting down.
TTGATATAATTTTACGTGAACATAAACAACTACTGTTACCTGTCACTCTCCGACCCCATCCCAATTACATCCTTGCACACAATTGTCGTAATTGTCTGCACACATTAACTTTGCTGCAAATAATATTCCCTCACATGTCCAAAGTCATTTTGTTCCTACCTAGTTCTGCTTCACATTAGTATATGGTGCAATAATAATAATAATAATAATAATATGCCCACAAAATAGTGTTTTATTGCATGTTGTTTTCCACCTTTTAGAATCGATAATATCAAGTTTTGCCTTTTTTCAAAAAACAACTTTATGTAGGTAATTTAATGGGATCATCATCATTTGACTACTGAGTCCTAATTGTATGACGTTATATTTGCACGGTCCCTAAGTAAGCACGTGTCAAATGTAGGAAGAAGGGACACTGACAGTCGGAAAAATCCAATGAAGAAGCCCAGCCAATGCCAATGCCTTTAAACAGTGGTAGCAGTCTAACAATTGTAGTAGTAAGACTAAGAAAAGAAATTGGGAAGAAAGGGAAATGAATAAAGGAAAAGTTGGAAGGGAATTGGATGAAAGGGGCAATGAGGGGAAAAGGAGGCCTGATTTTGCATAAGCTCAAATCCAACAACTTACATAAAAAAACATCAAGTCCGGCATGCATACTAATAGAAAGCCTACCACCTACCAACGTATACACCATCACAACACGAGTTCCCTTATGCTTCATCTCATCCCCTTCACGACAGAGATGAGAGATACGTGTAAGCATCTGTACGACAGTACATCTATATTTATAATCACTGGAGAAGAAAAAAAAATAAAGTTGAGAGACTGACTCACTCATTCATTCACAGCTTACTTCTATGTACTATCACTCTCTGCAGGCTCTACATATAAGTGCTACTGGCTACAGGCCCTCGCGCAGACACGAACAACGGGGAAATGACAGACTTGCGGCCACAAAAAGATTCCACACAATCACTCTGACAGTTTCCTCAACTCATTTTCTCTCTTTTTCTTTCCCTGTGTCTTGTGCCTGGTATAGTTGTGGGTCGTGGGCTCTTTTATAGTTCCTATACATACTCCTCGGATTTTCTGGAGGATCTTAAATTAAACAATTTATTGAATGTGTGAACTTTTCCCCAGCACTCTAATAGTTTACACGAGTTCATTAACTAATTAGTTTCCTACGTGGAACTCCTCGGCCCTATACATCTTATGTATATTGAAGGAATTCTTCAAGGGAAACTTTCTCCTTATTTATTATTACCTAGGTAAAGATATATGCATATAGAGTAGGTAGTTGGTTATATATAGTATAATTTGACTCGCATTTCGTCGCTTTACACACTCACATTTGCCCTACAAAGACAGAAGGAGAGGGCGGCGGCGGTGGCGGCAACGAAGGAGACGCTTTCACCTTTCACTTAGCATTAGAACCGTGAACCGTGGATAAGGAAACCAAAACAGAACGGAACATTTGTCACTTTACACATTTACAGGACTTTACTTATTTTTCCCAACCTGCCTACGTTATAGGGTATATAGTATGTTTATATTTCTATTTAATATATATGCCTATAGGCTATAGTATATAGCGCGCACTGCAGTCACACGCGAGTCAATTAAGCAAAGAGCGCGATCACAGGCTGTCTTATTTAATTATTTCTTAATTCTCTTCCCTCTGTCACACTCTCTGAAGCTTCCTACACTCATAGTTATATACCTAACCATAGTTTTTATATTAACTACTTATATATATATGTATGCCCTACCTGTATTTATATATGAATGTATCCATATGATTAGTTTTATTACTAGGTATTAGGTATTTTATGGGTATAGACCATAACAGTTACACTCTTACATTTTTACTGCAAACCTAATTCGTCCGTGTTTTGTCACCAAAACCAGAGTTTCCTCTTGTACCAGCACCAGCACCAGTCCCATATGACCAGTACACGTGTTAGAAAGTCAGATAGCAAAGTAGTGTTGACTTGTAATATTTTTTTCTCTTCTTATCTCCTTCTAAAGTGGAATGCTCATTTTGAAGGGCTTCTAGGGCGCAGTAGTAGGTTTCTCAAAACAGACACAAGCACACAAACACACGCACACATACACAAACGAGAGTCAGGAGAAAGTGTTTTGAGTCGTTTTGGAAGGAAAAATAATGTCGTGTAGGAGCTTCCGACTTCAGCAGCCCATACATAATCCGGAGATGTAATTAAGGAGACAGAAAGACGACCACATTTTAATTAGTGTAGTAGTTTCCCATAAAGACAAGTTAGTGTTAGTCTCGCCTCTCCATCCTTCCTCCTTTGTGAGCACTACTGAACAAATTACTGAATTATTTTAAACTTCTGACCAGATTCTGTGTCGACCAGCTTCCCTGAAATCTAGAATGGCTGTGCATGCGTTGACTGACTGTGGAAAAGTGGTGGGTACGTATACATAGGATAAGCGTAGAGCACGATTGCAACTCCACACAACTACTTTCATTTTTTGTTTCACTTTCTTTATCACTTTCTCCATGGGCTCTAACTCTGACCAACGGTTTAAATCTGTGTGGCTGAGGAGCTGTAATCCGTGGGAAGTTTGATTGATTAAATAGTGATTCATTCGTCCGTCTCATGAGCTTCTTTGCACCTTCCACTACCCGTGTACACACTTTCCCTCTAGTTCAAAGGACCACTGTTTCTTCACCCATCATTAGACGCGGGAAGTTTCACATTTTTCTGGCAATATTTTTTCTTGCTTGCGGGGATTAAATAAGAGCTGACCACATGCTCTGGCTTTAGCTTTCCCTTTCCAGGAAATGACTGTAGTTCTACACAATGGATCCTGAAAACAAATAATTATTTTGGCTCATGGGAAACTTGTAATGAAGAATGGACGCAGTGCTACAATTTGGAAAAGAGCCACATTGCGTCTTCAAGGGCGAAATTTAAACTTTTTTTCATGGAGAGTAAATAATGCCCGGGTATATTTTTATGCAATTTGTAAGGTCTGTATTTAGCTAGCTTATAGAAAATAAAGGACTATAAAAATGAAATGGATCAATTGACTTACTGTGGTGGGTTGGAGCTTGTAGTTTAAGGCAATTTAATGTTCATCTGCATTCCTTGGAGTTATGAGAGCTGCGAGATTTATTTCTGTGGCTGTGCCACTTATCATTCCTTATCAACGCGAATTTGTTTTTGTACTCCAAAAGAATTATTTATTGACGGCATCATGAGTCCAGGCTGGAGGAGAAAGTAAAGTAGTACCTACACACGCTCATCTAAGGGTATTTTCGTAAAGTCCAACCACTGTCAGCTATATAAAGGTATACGAGGCTGGAGTTGGTTACAACTAATGCATTATAAATGTATGAGGTGTCAAAATGACAATTTGTTTTTCCTTTGGGCTAAAACAACAACGTGTAGCGATGCACTCACATCCACATTTTACACTGGGAGATTTATGCATATATATATATACTATTTTTTACGAGAAAAAAACCGAGGCTATCTACAGGAATGACTGAGGCTATGTAATATAGTTATATCGCTCTTTATACTATGCTTCTCACCATGTATGTATCTATTGAACCAGGGAAGTCCTGTCCCCTCGAAGGACAGATTCATCTACACTACAAGTTATTTTACATTTATAGGTTGAACTGAGAGTTGAGTTTGTGAAAGGAAGAAAGGCCGTAGGCAAGGGGGAAATTTTTATAGTGGAAAATTATTGCTCAAGATTGTCAACTGCGGTCGCCATCATGATCTCCTTCTCTCACTCTCATGGCTTCACTCAGTGAGCTGACTTGAAAAATTATTTTATTAAAGTTGTTCTTTTTTCTCTTGCTTTTGCTCTTGGCGGTTGTTCTTGTCATCGTTGGCTGCTTGGAGGATTTTTTTGCAGGGAGTAGAAGGGGAGGGGGGGGGGGACTGAGCGTGCGAAATTGCATGGATTTATACGTGAGACTAGGTCTACTGATGCTCCCCGTCCAAAGCATCCAGAAACTTCTGCTCGATGATGAGTGGAACAACTTTGTGTCTGTAAAATAAAACAATTCCAGCCAATGCATCAGGTAATCCTCATACTCAGTGGGAGTGCAGTAGTGCTCGCAGCCAGCAAAATGACTCCACTCCATATTTTACTAAAAAACTAGCAACGTCAACGTTTGATATGAAAATGGTTCTTTTGCTTCGTCTGGGATGGCATTCATCTATTTGTAAGCTTTCCCTCTCCACCGTCTACAGACCCAGCTACACACCTTTGCCGCGAGTGCTTCCCATTTCCACCGCAAGGACGGATGATGTTGGGAATGTTTACCCGTTGACGTGGATCGATAGCAGAAATGATTTGAATGGGAATTATGTTGATCAGTGGGTGACTTGGAGGCGGTGGAGAGGAGCTGGAGAAAGCAGAGAGTGAAAGATGGAAAAGAAATTGACGTGACTTACCGAACAGGAAGTAAGAGTAAGAGTGTGATTGGGAACACCATTTTGACGTAAGCCCAAGGCACGAATCCGATGACACACATGACGCTCAGCTGAAGAACCTGACAACCCGTGAACTGATGGATCTTCCTCTGAGGTACCCTTCGAATGTAGTGATTCGGAGGATACGCCGCCTGCAACCCGCCAAACCAAACCAAATCAAAGCCAAAGTCAGACAGGATCAATGAATAGTTCCCCTTTCCAACATCTTTTTCATTTCTAGCACAAAAATGCTGTTACACTCACTCTAGGAAAAGATCCTAGGTGTCCCAAAATACTGCCATCAACTCTACATAGATTCCAGCTTTATTTTTTCCTACAGGGAAAACCATACTACTATGCACTGGTAATAAAAATTGATCATTAGCTATAAGATGCATTTTGAATTGGAAAACATTACAAATATATTTGAAACACATTTGGTTCTAATTGCAACTTTGTCCTATTTCAATGATCAGTTTTTACACTGGCCAATATATTTTCTCATTGCTTTAAAAATTTACGTAAATGTTTATACTAATTTTTTGGACTGCAAAACCTCAAACGGATGTGTGCGATTACACACCTTTTAAAAGTCCAATATTTAAGCAAGCACTTTAAAGAAGTTCGAAACATCCTAAATTCCTTTGTAACAGGTGTCAAAGGCAATACACTTCAAGACTGCGATGCAAATACAAAATTAAACTAAAAAAATTTGACACTATCTTCAATCGAGTTTAGCCCTGAGATCTCATTGTACTTTACGAACCATCTTTTTAGTAAAGATTCTGATACTTGGATTATGGGAAAAAACTCCAAATTTTTTTAATTATCGTTAATAAACCGTGCTAAACATTTAAGTTGCACATTTAGATAAGTCAAAAAGCTGTAGAATCATGAGATTTACACTAAGGCAAAGGCATAGGAGAAAGTTGGTACTGCACTTTCTCCAACACTCCATTTTTGGTGGCGTTAGCGTAGTTTGTGCGTGCCCCCGAAGACGAAAGATCTAATGACAATCTCGATCTTCTATTGACTACTATCTGCCGACATATGGGGAGGGGAAAGGTAATCGAGGAAAAGGAAAGCTCCAATTGAATGTAATGCACAATTTACAATCCTTTGGACTGCCTATAGCGGGCGTGAAGGAAAGCTTCATGGACGCCATGAAGTGTCTGGGTGAGTCGGGAGAAGGAAAATCCCAGTGAACGAGTCACAGTTCTTTCCAGTTCCATTTGCTAAGGCATACATATCCATGGTCTCCCATTCCTTCAGTGCCTCCAGAGAACACCTTCACACGTGTCCGTCCGTATTAAGGCAAAAGAAGCAAATGGAAATATTTGCTCAATTTTCATTTAATCACAGGTGGATTTGGACGATAGTCATTTTGCTTCTTAACTTAAGCCAGGGCCTACCATACTGTAATATATAAGCCTTTTGCACCAGCCATCCACTCGAGGAGTAGAGAGCTCCAGTTTATCGTTTAGCTGGCATTGGGAGACATGTCTATGACTCGCTGGGCTCATAAATAGGAGGTAGGTAGGCGGAAAGGCTCCGTTCCTCTTAACTTTCCGACGATTAGACTCGCTTCTTGTGGAGGGAAATTAAATTTAGGGTCTGTGAAGAGAGAGAGAGAGAGAGTCGAGAGTGAAGATGTTTTTATGAGGAGTGTCAGGGCGAGAGAGCGGGGATGGTAATGGTGATGGGCCGGGAGGAGATGGATGGCCTTAAATGTGGAGTTTGGATTGATTTCCGTCCTCACTTCTCCCAATCATCATGCGAGCATAATGGGAGATGTGGAAGACGGAAATCAGGAAGATTGGCTTAGTCAAGAAATCCGTCCGTCCCACCTCCACGCCAATCTTCACCTTTCCTCCAAGGATATTATATATGTAGGTCAGACGGAGAGGCACTCTTACGTCCAACTTGGGAACCAGCCACATATTACGAATGCAACTTACGATTACACCCTAAAGATCCTTGTTAAAGATAGTATAGTCACTGCATTTACCTTACCGTAAAGTCGGTAATAGTACACCCGTCCAAATACTACACCCCTCCCCTTTACGTCATTTTTTGCATTGCTATGCTAGTACTGTAATTTATTTTGTAGGTTCGAAATCTGTCTAAAGTTCAACTACAGGTTGGATCAAATTTACGCCTTTGATGAAACTTCAGTCCGTATGTAGCCAGTAAAGTGTCTACTAAGTCACGGGTCACAAAAAGGCTAGAAAGGTTGACTGTTTACTTGAGTACATGAGCCCCTAATAGTGTAGTACACCCCCCACCCCCTCCCCTGCTGTAACAGTAAACCCATTTGCTGTTCATTACTAACTTTAGTAAACCCGGTGTACTATTACCGACTTTACGGTACTTACGGAAAATCTCTATAGTGACTCAATCTTTAGATTTGGTGGTCTCGGAAAAGTGTTTGGATAGAAATCGATCGACACTCTAAGCGATGCGATGTTATAAAAGTTCTACCTTTTAGTGAGGTATTTTCAAAGAACCCACCGTTTGAAAAATAAGATTTCGGTTAAAAACAATGTTTTTCTCAAACTTACTTCTCATAGCAGCTTTTTTAAAGAAATCCACGTTTCCAGAATCCCTTTATTTTAAAAATCAACGCTTCAAAAATGTGGTTGCAAGTAATTACAATAGAGACCTCAGAAAAATACTTTCAAACGTAGAAACTCTAAAAATTATTGTGATATAATTTACAAAAATATATAAATGGAATTTTTTGAGAAATTGTTTCGCATTTAATCTGTTAGCCTTATATTTTTGTCCTACAGATATTCTTTGTGGGTGGAGTTGTAGGCAAAAATATCTTTTGAAATAATATTCTCTGGAACACAGGAACGATTTCTTAGATTGGATGCCTTGTATTGGGTGGGGAAGGGATTCCCGAAGGATTTGGGATGGGAAGGAATGCTTTTTTACCTACAGATAGCAAATGTATCCCACATCACTTTAGCCAGGTGCAGCTTCTAAAGATATTTGCGAGACATAATCGGAGGTTCGTACCTGTTCCATGAAGAGGAGAGTTATTCGCTCGAACATCTGATTGCCGTTGAGAGCCGTGACAGCCATGTAGAGGAAGAGCCCATCCAGCACCGCGATGGGAATGTGTTTGAGTGGGTAGGGAAGGAGAAAGATAGAAAGACCAATCAGTACGTGAGAGAAGATTCCCGTCAGCCGTGTTTCTCTCACTCGCACGATTCTAAACAACAACACACGAACAACACCATCAACACACCGAGACAGCACGCCACCCAGGAACTACTCACTTTTTACACAATCGACACCTCGGCGCAACTTGTTCATATTTGTTTTAGATTTTTAATGCTCTGCATGCTTGCTTCATAAAGAACATTACGCTTTACAGAATTTCAGATTCTAATACCACGTGTGCCTCAATTTAATTTTTTGTATTTTTAACATATGTTTCAGCAGTAGCTTATCTCAGTTTTGGAGACTTGCTCACAAAAAATTCAATTTTTGTAAAACAAAAGTAGGTTGATTACCGGCCTATTACCAAGTGATGGATCTAAAAAAATATATAAAGTAATATTTGTAAAGCCTGCGCCTCTCCTTCCATACTTATCAGCTTCCATCAATTATCCTGTCATCCCAGAATCTACCTTCGTCCTTAGCGCTCCAGTAACTATTAACCGTCTTGTGATTATCCCCTCATTATATGAACATGCAAAAACTGTACATTCACTTAGTCGATGAAAGAATTAGATTTAGAAAAAACATTTTATAACTTTAGCATCATCCTTTGCTATTAAAAGAATGATACTGGATTTATCTCTCGTAGCATATTTTTTTAACCCTTCTGAAACGCTGAATCCATATGATCAAGGTAGAAGTAGAATTGTATGAGATAAAGTTCTTCGTCCTGTGGTAGACGGATACGACGGTGGTAGGAATAATCGTATTGAAATTTTGACATAAAAAACGTCATTGTTCTCGCTTAGGAGACAATAAGTGAAAGTGAAAGTGAAAGTAAAAGTGGAGCACTTTCTCCATATATAAGCTATAGGTATACTGTGTGTAAGTGGTGCTACATGGAGACAGGTGTTGGTGGAGTACAACGAAGGAACGTACATTTCGTAGACGTGGCCTTGATCCACTCGCTCCTCGACGTCCGCCAAGCTCCTCATGTGAAGCGGTGAGTGGGGGAGCGTGGCATGCATCCAGGGCATCGTAAAGATTGATAGGAATCCATTGATTATTGCAACGATGAAGAGATCCCAGTGATAAGCAGGTCCCTTTTTCAATCTGCAGGAAGGAAGCCCATTAGCGACAGAGACAACGCCAAGAAACAGACGCAAGAAAGAAAAAAAGGAAAGAAAGAAAGGAAAGAAAGAAAGAAAGAAAAAAGAACAAGAGTTAGAGTGATTTTCATGGTATTAAAATTGAGCATTCGACTCAAAATTTCAGGGCGTAAGATGCAATGTGGCATGTATCCAACCATTCTTAAAAGCAAAGGGTTCTATCAAACTTCCTTTCAATGTTGATTTTCTCTGCGGGAGTTTTCTCCCATCCGATTTTGGCTATGCGATTCCTTCACGTTACCATAGTACATGTAATTTGAACTGCACATCTGTTCCCGGGATTTATATGGATTTGCATTTAAAAAATATTGGATGGGTGCTATTTGCCATTTTGCTTCTTACACCATGATTTAGTATTTGAATGGAGTATTGAGTCCCATTTCATGATTTCATACTCAAATCTATCAGTCTGTCTATCTAACTCTCTATCCGTGTAACACTAAGCTCCGCTACTTCAACTCCCGAAAACCTTTTTCCTTTTCCTCCAGAGTTGAAGAGACAGTTGGGCGGAAGGCGGGAGGGTCAAAGTACAGCGGAGTCTAGTCTCGTCTCAAATCGGCTTCAAGTACAGAGCTGAAGCAGATAACGATAGTTCCTCAAATCCACACAAGCATAAAGAATCCAGCTCAAAAGTCAGAATCACAGTTCACGTTATACTTTTCTGGGCTCTTACTGAAGAAGCAAAGCTTTTCTCCACTTTCACTTTTTCTCAGCCATAGTTGCTGTATACTTCTTGAAACTTATAATATTTTTAAAAAAAGATAGAACTCGTTTTACTGCTGTTTGTAAATGACATATAACTTGTATTCACTTGCCTTGAAAATATTGACCATAATCCCGGACTACCCACATGTTTTACAAAAATCAAAAAACAGTATAAGAGATCACGTTCATTTTGCACGTCTTGGAAAAGGGTCTAAATTTATTATTTACTTGCTTGCTTTATGAACATATTTTGTAAAACTCGCCTGGTTTTGAAGAGGTGCAAATTGTAGTTTTGTGTTTTTTATAAAGTTACTAATTGTTCTATTTGCTATTTGTTTTTGAAAAGTTAATTCAGTTTACATGCTTTAAAACGCGGTAAAATTGCAACCGCGTGTCTTTAAAACATTGTAAAACACAATGACGGGATTGGAAAAATTGGAGAAAGTGGGGGAAAGGGATAAAAGTAGAGAAATGGGATTTTGCTTCTTCATCTGCGATATGCACTCCCTCCCCATGTGACACCGACAATTCAGCCCAACTTGTGTGCACATTGACAAAACTATGAGCGTGTAGCTTCCTAATACTTTTCTACCTTCAGCCTCATCCACGCATATCCTCAGTAATCCAAAAAGTTTCTCGTCTCTCCGCAAACATATTTTCTCCACCCAGACATGACATGGAGGTTAGCTACCCAAATATCCCCCACCGCAGTCGAGCGATGTTTAGACTCACTTCTCATTCTTTTTTACACTTTTTCTCTCGTTTTCCCGTTCCCAGGGCAACCATGTTATTTCCATTCCATACCTTGGCCTTCATGCCATCACGTTCACTCCCATTATTCTTACGTCCTTTCTCTCCCCGTCTGCAGCTCTGTAAGTATCTCTCACTAATCTATAAGTCTAAGGTCGCATGTGTGTCTGCTAGAAATTGGCTTGCTATATGGAATGGGAGAAAGCAAAAAAAGATTGGAAATTAGACTGGACGTACTTATTACAAGGGTTGTTGACCATGGCACTTGTAATATTTTGATCCATGAAGATGAGGAGGGACAGGGAGAATCCAAGGCCGACGGAGCAGAGTATGGCCGTCCAAGACATTTTATCCATTGCAGCCAACTTGAAGACATCATTGTGTGTGTTGTACCTAAATCGCTCCACTGCCAATTCCACACAAAATACCATGAATTATCAACTTTATTGATGTACTTAAACAACTAGGCTGCATGAACAGGGCTGCTGCCCATGTTTTTTCGGCCACATGGGTCAATTTGCCTATTAAGCCGTGACATAAAAACTGGGAGGTGAAAAGCTGGGGGAATTGTGGGAAAGTGTTGGTGCATTGAATGAGAAGTAATTGCTGGAACTTACACTGAACATCGTGGAATACAAATGAGCCGATGAAGCTGAGGACGACGACGGCCACCGGGAGCGAGTAGTCGGCGAGAGCCTCTCGCTTACTTGCCTGCAGGTAGGGCCTACGAACAATCAATCATTCACGTCAGTCGCATCATCAACAGACCGCACGTCCCTCTACTGCACAGAGACACACCTCTGTCTCTCACCGCAGTCCGCTCATAACCGATTCCCTATCTATAAATGTCTCTTTGCTAGTTTCATTTCCTTTCTTAAGCTCAAAACCAGCTACGGCGCCGCTATCTGGACTGAGAACAGACTGAGACAGACTGAGAACAGACTGAGAACAGACTGAGAACAGACTGAGAACAGACAATGTATGCCTTCTCTCCTTTTTAAAACTTCTCTTTAAAATACAAATAATCTGAAGCATTTTAAAATCACTCTCACTACATTTTGATAAATGAACACACTTTAACCATTTTAAAAGAGAAAGTTCTACGTTTTTTTAACATTGTTCTTCATCCTGTAAGGAATTTTAAATGCCGCTATGCATAAATTACCATGAAAAGGCATGTGGCTATTGATATTTCCTTGCTTTCACTCTAATAATGAAATACAGTGTGATTTCCCCTGAAAAGAAAGTATTGACATGAATTCTAGCAAAATGATACAATAATGCTCATATGCCTGTTGGCGTTGGCTCCAGAAAGTTCTTGAAGTTACACACTGCAGTACTGTGGAGGTGGCTTCTGGGTGGCAGACAATGAAAGCGTTGAGCCCTCCTCCAATTCACCAATAATGGCAATAACTCATTTACGCTTCATGAATTGTATTGTTAAATACGGATATCTGAACGTGAATGGGTCGTTGTTGCTACCGAAGAAGTGAAAGTTCATTCTCCCTAATTTTCTAAAGAGTCACATACATGTACACATGCATGGATGGTCTCCAAATGCTAGTACGGTGGACTTTTAAATGTGCATAAAATATAGTTGCTAATAGTACAGTAAGGTACGAACGGCCTTTGGCACTTTCTCAAGACTGCTGGAGGCAACCAAAAAGCAATACTTACGTCTTGTTGAAGTTGTAGAGCGAGACTCCCAGCCAGAGGGTCCCCAGCATGAGAAGTAGAAACAAGATGCTGCTGTCTCGATGACAGACCCCCGCCCCCTCCGCCGTTGCATTTACCAAAGAAAGCGCCGTTGGCACCGTCGCATTCAAATTCTCGCGCGTCCATGCTCCTACGCCTACACAACAGACACAACTTGTAGAAACAGACGCTATACAAATTCGGAGTTTCTCACATAACATGTATTAGTATTGGCTCCATAGTAGTATGTAGTTCTCTACAAAACATTTTTTTTTATCGTCGACAACAATACAGTGTAATTTATTAGCAAATACTTTTCCTCCATATCCTAGCGTTGATTGCATTTTGTATTTTGCATTGTAATTATTATTAAAATAATTTGAGTCTCATCCAAGAAGAATCTGTACAAGAGTAGAATAAATCAAAATCACTTCTATGGAACGTACGTGTGGGCGTAGTGTAAGATTTCCTCAACAAACAAACAATTCTTAGTCTGCCTCTTTGTTTGACTGGGACGACGAAGAAAGTCCAAAGTCAAATCGTGTAGATTTGTATGTATAGTATATGTAGTATATGTATAGTACTGATACCCGGGCAGATTACCGTTCTCGGAATTATTATTCTGACACGAAGATTTAGTCTCATGGCTAAGGATAGAGGAGGCATTCGCAAAGTTGTTGGATTCTAACTTCCAGACTGTCTTTTCACAGAACTTGGGGGCCTCGCATATATTACATTATAGACGCAATAAAATGCCTTAAATTAAATTTTAAATTATTTACTGAGTTGCCTTATACTTTAGAAAAAGTTCAGGAAAAAACTTAGCGCTCACAAAGACTGCTATCACATTTGAAAGGCCTCCAATGTTTTGCTTATTCAGCGACTAGAAAAATTCTGGGAAAATTGTCGGTGTACAGATGTTGTGCCTACGAGTGCAAAAATGTAATTCATTATGTCAATGCTGCTTTCCTTCTGTTTCAGAATCCTTGCAAAGGGCTGCCGTTTCACCTTGTACAATCATCCTGTCAACTTCCCAACTGATCTCGACTGATCTTCCTACAACACTTGGGCCATGGTCGTTGTGACCTTTAGCCTTTGGCTTTTTATCTCCTTTTAAAAATGTTTAGTACGCAGTAAAATATAGGACCTTCTATTAGTACTTTTAACAAACGTCATAGAAATTTTGCCCTGTTACTGGTAGCATACTCAAGGATACCCAATTATCATGCATTGTAGTTTTAAATACGAAAAAAAAATTGAATGGTTACCTGCATTCAAATAGTCTGTATCAGTCCCATTAATACTGTGAGCTGTATAAGAAAGGTTCTTTAAAGGTTCTAGATCCCCTCCCTTACAAGGAGGCGTGCTATAATTGTCTTGAAAATCTGTAAGTACAAGTCAATGTATAAATAAATAACTCACTACACTCCACTACTATATTAACCCAAATATTTAGATCTAAAGGATGGATAAGGGGAGTAAAGGGAAATTTTTGTCGACTTGTTTGAGCTGATAAATCAAGAATGTATATTAATACTTGATGACTTTATCATCTTTATGGGCTCATGGAAAACCTTTGCAGACACAACAACACAACAAAATGTGTACAAATCATCTATGGGACATGGATAGAGTGTATGCACCTAGGCGTTTTTTTTTGTTAAGCAATTTAGTGAAAGGAAAAATTGTAAAATTCTTCCCATGTGAGCTCCAACTGATGTACTACATACATGTAAGACAGAGACTGGGAGAAAGACATGCGTGTAACACAGGGAATAAAAATGCCTTTGTAGTTTCCACAAGAACACAACAACAACGGGGGAATGCATGGAGGGACAGTGGAGTTGTGAAGGAATTCCTGAAGCCTGTAGTTTCCATCCAACATATTTTCTATGTATGTGTCTGTATGGCATGGCTGGGATGCTGAGTTAAGATGCAAAGGACTGCAGAGACAAAATCTATTGCTGTGCACATCCGTCACTTTTCAGTGCACTATAGTTTGTAGCTTGCATTTGCCTCCTTTTGCAGGCTAACCGTCGTACTGACATACTTACTTCTTGTTGAACGGCACAAAGGACATTTGGAAAAGCTGAAAATTGAATAGATAAATAAATCCATCGTGAGTTCCCAAGTATGAAAATTTATTTCATAGATTCTCTCCCGTTGGATTAGGTTAGGAAATGTGTCTCGCTCCCTCATTCACTCCCTTCCCAACTTCCAACCGGTCTCCATCCAGCATCCAGGGGACGGTCATAAGTGACACCGTACATAAGAAAAAGAGCCCAAACTGAACACTATTTTTAACCTTTTCGAAATGGAAATATGTATGGTTTTACATCCTTTGCAAAATGTTAATTTCTAGCTTGGGAGTTTTTCGAAATGTTAATTTTTAGTTTTGAATGTTTTTCAAAATGTTATTTTCTAGTTTTTATCTTTTTTAAAATGTTATTTTCTAGTTTTTATCTTTTTTAAAATGTTCTTTTCTAGTTTTGAACTTTTTTAAAACGTTAATTCTTTTGTGTTGACCTTTCTAAAAGTGTCAGGTGCTAGTTTTGAGTGTTTTTAAAACGTTAATTTCAAGTTTTGAATGTTTTTAAAAATGTTAATTTCTTGTTCTGACCTTTTTTAAAATATTTATAATTCTTTGTTTTGATCTTTCTGAAAGTGATAGTTGCTAGTTTTTAATGTTTTTGAAAATTCTGATAACGAGATTTGACCGTTTTGAAAATGTTGTAGAATAGAAGTTTTTCCAACATACTCGTCCCATGGTTTCCTAGTTTCGAACAGGTTAAGGGAAATGGGTGTGACCCTATCAGTTTGAGCGTCATTTATGGACCGGATCACCACCATTCCATAGCACTGGGATTTGGGATGGCTAGGCAATGTGGATATATACTGTGAGAAAGGTACCTGTCAAGCCTTCCTACGCCCCCATAAATATATAATGTACATACCTTCCAATACTTCCATCAATAAATTTCAACCTTTGAACTTTCTCTAATTTTCATCGTAAACTAGAAGCAGTTTTCCCTGCCACGAGTTATCTCTCTCCCCTCAACACAACTTCTACGTCTTCATCTCCACTCAACTCAACGAGACCATTGAGAACCGAGAGAAAACAAAACATGAGCGGAAAGTCTAGATGGAGATTGTAGGAAATGCCCATATTATTGTCTATTACTCCGTTTTGAGAATAAACTTATACCGCATATGAAAGAGTTGGGGGCTTGGGTTCTTTCCTGTTCCATTGCCAACCAGAAAATCATGAATTTACAAACGATTTTGGTAATCTTTGAATTGATTTTGGAAGAAAAATTCTTTCTTTCAATTAATGTTGCATGTGTTTTTGCATTAAATGTGCTTTAAAAACTTTTCCTTGTGGAAACCAATCTTTTAGAAAATGTTATTCTATAAAAAAAAAATGCTTCACTAGATAGAAAGTAGAACTTTCCCTCGAATTAGCCTTTCCTTGGAAGGAAACTAAAGGGACATTTGCTCATTGCAAGATTGCTCATAATTAGGTCCTACTAATGTTTTCGTTCTTTTCAAACAGGCGGGGAGAATTTAAATTCATCGTGCATAAAGCTCTGATTAAAATAGTAATCAAACATAAAAAATAGCTTGTGAGACCACTCGTTCCAAGCTTACAGTAGACACTATACTACCAAATGCATACATGGGTTAAAAATCAAAGGGGCTCTGCACTCATTTCCGTTCAACAAAATATCATAGTGTGATCTCTTGAGGTGAAAGTGCTACAAGCCTATAGCCCCAATACTTAGGGCTGGGAACAGGGAGAAAGTAAATTAAAATAATCGCGTCGAATCTGAGTAGCTTAGTGGGCCCGTAAATTGATAAGCACTTGTAGGGATAGAATCTTCATTGAGCAGCTCGCATTCTACAAGTGAAGCCAAGCCAAGTGTGAGATGATAGGGGCGAATAAAAAAAAAGAGAGGGAGAAAGGAGAAAGATAGAATAGAGTGAAATGTATGTGGGAGGTGGTCATGTCTTACTTTTGACGGTATCTCTGAAAGCATCCACACAAAATGCAATAGAAATAAAAAGAGCAAAGATTTCCTCCGTTGAGCGAGTTGACCATCTCATGAGTCGGGACACGTCCAGGAGAGCGTACATGGCTGTGAAGAAACTACTCCACAGTCCCACACAGCAGTACAGTGACTCAAAGTCCAGCTCAAAATCTTCCGCTAAAGCGTACAAAACTAAATTCACAAAAGAAATAAAAAACCAGAATTATTTTAGTTTTCTTTATTAAATCTTCTTTATCACTATTACATTGCACTGTACCCCTCAAGGTTGTGCCACACTCTTTTCTGTTACAGAGTTGATTCAAAGTAGACACCAAATATTACATACATGTGTAAACTTTTAAATCTATAAATAGTTGCATTTACATTTTTCAAAGCTTAAAATCCCTGCAATACTTTACTAAACTGCTAAACCTTGTATAATATGCTAAATGACCGTTGTCAGACCTGGGCTACTAGAGAACAAAACGGGAAAATATTTTGAATTAAAACTTTAGAAATAGCAAATTTTTATATATTTACACGGTTTAACCTTTTCGAAACGGTAGTTTACCCAGTTTTGTATCTATTTGACAACGCTAATTTCTAGTTTTCACCTTTTTTGAAAGTGATAATTACTTGTTTTGATCTTTTTTGAAAGTGAAATTTTCTAATTTTTAGTTTTGGCTTTTTTGAAAGAGCTAGTTACTAGTTGTAAATGTTTTTGAAAATGTTGATTTCTAGTTTTGACATTTTTGGAAAAGTTATATTGTTGAATAAACACTTTTCTAAAACACTCTCTCCATGGTTACCCAGTTCCGAATAGGTTAAAACATGAAGATGCTACATTAGGTTTTTATAAAACTACAAATCCTTCTATTCCCACATTTTGAACAAAACTATTGAAGCTGCCTGTAGTCACATTTTGCACTACGAAACCTCTAAAAAGTGTGAATTGTTTATAATTGGTAAGAATCCCTTTCCACAAAGTGATCAAAGTGTTTTTTTTTAACTTTTTATATAAAGTGTGGGTAGCATGTTGTGGTTGGTGTCGTGTTATAATTTTATTTCAAGGGCCATGTGCGTAAAGTACCGCACAATGAAGCTGGCTCACGATTACGTATCTCTATGCTTCCAACTTTCCCTCAATCCAAGACATGCTTTCTCTACCCATAAGCTCTCATTGTTTCGTACCTCTAGAGACAGAAAAGGCTGCTTTACAAGGGCAAAGTAAATTCCATGTACAGATATGCTACTTTTTCTTTGTCTTGTCCTTATGTGCGTGTGTGAGCACAATTAGGTTTCCAGTTGAATACGGAAGGAAAAAACATTAATGAGCTCCAAAACCGAATGGAAAACGTGGAGAAGTAGGACATTACAGAATCCTTAAATCTTTCCACATCTTCTTTCTTAAGCTCACATAAATAAAAGTTCTCTACAACCATTCCCTCCCCCCCCCCACTCCCACACAGCCCTGTGCGTATTTATTACGAGTAAATTCCAGTTCCAGCTGCCGCAGTTAACATACTCATTCGCACCAGAAGTTACACTTTTTCATCTTGTCCCACTGCCACAATCCACAGTAAACGTAAATTCATGCAATAAGTGAGATTAATTCTTTAAAAATTAAAAACTGTAATTAGAATCTTCTGTGTGCATACATTCTGTGCTATCTACATTTCCGGAATTAAATGGCAGTTCCTTTTTATGAAAGCTATGAGAAATATTGATAATTTTTTAAAGAAAACTGTTGGATTAAAAATTGCATTTTAGAAATCTACATTTTTACAGTGTTTTTACCGTGTAGGCCTTTTTAACACAAAATGGCTTTCAAATAATATTTTTATAGAAATCTAGGATTCGAAACCCTGTTTGTTTTTACAAAACTGTATTATAGAAATAGAGAAACGGTTTTATATTTAGAAATAGGCTTTACCTAAAAATCTTCTACTTAAAAATGGATATTTTTGTCAGTTGTTTTATGCAAAACCAAATTTTAGTAAAGGGATTTTACAGAAGGTGACGATTTAAAAATGTCTTTGCATAAAAATATCTACATTTGTGAACAATGATTTTTACATACGGAATGCATGTGAGTGTCGTTGCTTGTTAACTTCAAATGTTGAACACGCAATGCATGGCCGGCCTTAAACTTATCCCTGGTGCTGATCTAACAACTATTTTTGAGCCTGGAGAAAGTAGAGGGGGAAAGCAGTTGGGATTCTGAGTGATGTAACTTTTACCTGCTCTCTTTCAATGGGAAAACTCCATTTGTCAGCGGAAGAGAACTGACAGAATGTTTACAACAAGTAGACGGGATTTACACACACAACCCAAACTATCATCTCTTCTACTGCATAATGAACGACCTGTCTTGAACCGCTATGAGCACAGCCTCTACCACAGCTCACCCAACATCTTAGGGGTCGTCCATATACAAAGTATACAAATTAGAGGGAGTGAGCTTACGAGGTAATCGCCTAAAAATTTATGACGATTTAGAAAAGAAATCTTTTAGTTGTTGAACTTGTGTCAGAAAATTTGTACACGTCACATATCGACAACCCCTTAGGACTAGGAATGAATTTAAATGCCTAGTTTTAAATAATTCGTTAATGGCCTCAGCATTTCAACTCAATCATCATCAAGACCAACATTTCAATGTCAATGAGATTCAGTACTTTCTCTTGTAAGGGTCCATCCATACATTAATTTGAAGAAAAAAGAGAGGGGTGGGTTGAAAACGCATCCAAGGTAAGGATGTATAACCAAGAGAAAATTTATGAGGATTCAAAGAGTAATTTGTAGATAGGCCCAACCCCATAACAGAGACATTAGAATTTTACTGGCGTAGGTAATTACATTTACATATTTGGAAGAAAAACTCCAGCCTGCCCTCCGCTTCTTTGCCATGCAGGGCAGATTTCCCTTTTTATTAAAAAATGAATAAAAACAATGCGCATTGGTGCCTATAATACGACAGCTCCTCTTTCTATCTGACGAACTTGCTAACGTAGGTATATGTAGTGTACATTCCGATGGATGTATGTCAGTAATCCATTTGTAAAATTAAATTTAGAAATGCAGGCATAACTGAGACAGGGCTTACTTTTTACGAATAGACATAACGGAGCAGTAGTGAGTAGTATATTCAACGGCTGACCACTCAAAATGACGTAGAAGAGCTCTCCCAGCGTTTGCCCCACGATCACCTTCTTCACATCTAAATAGGCCAAGGAAATAATTTGGATTAGTTGACATCTCTTTTGATCCCAAAATCACTAGTTTACCTTTTGAGTACCCAAGTAGACATTTTCACTCATTTTCAGACACAAAATTTTGTTACTAAAGAAAGCAAAATCGTCCATTTTCCGTGACCGTCTCCGTTAGTCGGTGACTTTTGATCATTGGAAAAACCTTACGTTGCGCATTTATAAAAAATATGAAATGTGTGACTTCTTCAAGGTTTTAAAGCTTGCGACAAACTATATTTTTAACAATAAATTTTTGAAAACATATGTACAAAAGACTAAACTGTGACTTGAAAACAACGGATGATTCTGGATCGATTCTACTGACAACTTTACCAATTGTAAGCGCTTGTAAGGGCTGCAATTTCACAGGCTTAACCATGGATAAAGTTAATAGTGGAAAAAGTTGCAAGTAAACTCAAGGACGTCATTTTTACGCACTACAGCTATGGCTGTACTGCTGCCGCTAAAGGAAATGTAAAGGAAGGGGGAAGTGGGTGTCTAATTACCGATAAGTCCACGGGTGGTGTGGTCGTTGAGAACGCCGAACGCGATGGCGGGAAGGATGCAGGCGAAGTAGAGGAAGAGCGTCGAGGAGATCGTTTTGTGAACTGTTTTGTAGCCCACGATCCCATCTCTGTAGTCGGACACGTAGTGGGGAAGACGTCTTTTTAAGTCCTCCTTGATCCCCGTCCCGAATCGACACCACTTCTCTTTCGCCTGTCAAACAGTATTCAAAACGGACTCAGCATTCACCAATCAATTTTTGTGTTAATACCTGTTCCAAGTGCAAGTGGTCTTATATCCGGTGTTACGGTTAAGCCGTATAAACGGTTTTACTTCTTTTTGAAAATGATACTTTCTATATAGTTTTGATCATGTTTACAAGGTTAATTTCTTGTTTTGACCTTTTTGAACGAGTTTGTTCCTAGTTTATATTGTTTTTGACTAAATTGATTTCTAGTTTGACTTTTTAAAAATAATTAGTTACTTGTTTTAGATGTTTTTGAAAATGTTGGTTACTCGTTTTGATAAAGCTAATTTGAGGACATTTTAGTACCAGCATAATTTAAAACAGTGTTGGCTGTTATTACGGTTTTTAATGGGATAAAGCATAAAAGTAGTCACAACAAGAAACTTATTATGCATTAAACGTAACCAGCAACACTTTCAGAAAGTGCGAAAGCATGTAGGTAATAAAGACGTATTAAAATAACTAAAATAGAATGAATTCTTCTGTTTTACTATTTCGTTGCACGATGTGTCACCGACAAATTAAAATTATAAAATAAATCATTTTCAAAGCCGCTGTATTTAAGAATCACCTCGCAAAACCAACCTGCAATGGAGTTTTTTTTTAAATCAAGAAATTTTAACAAGAAAGGCTGCCTTGGAATCAGACACAGGCTGCGTTATGCTCATATAGCAAAGCATACGAGCTTGCAATGAGAAAGGCACTGTGACTGTGACTAAGGATCTCACTACACGACTGTCTGTTAGTCACTAAATCACGGGTAAGAGCGGGGAAATGTGTAAACAATAAACAAGGCGCACTTTGTTATTTTTTAATGCTCTAATTTCCCTGGAGAACGATGACGGGAAGTTATTTCCTTCTGCGGTAGTCATACTTGTCTTTTAAATAGGAGGAATTTAGGGATATTATGGTGAGTTCACCCGCAAATCCGCCGGAATACGCCTCCCGTCTCCCTTGGGTCATTCTTCCTTCATTTTATTTTATGTACAAGAACATTCTGAGCAGTTCACCTGGCTTATTTCTTCCGGAGAGACGAGGAAATATAATAATAATAATAAGAGAAAGGATTTTTCAAGAGTTTTATTATCATCTCCTCTATTACATGAGTGGGATGGGAGGTTGAGTGCGTATTCGTTGGGATTCAGATAAATGTTTATGGCGGATAGTGGGAAGGTTTTGGAGATAATCCACACTAACAGCACCCCATCACCATCAACCAAACGAACAAAGGCAGCCAGTGAGACAGCAATAGTCTCACTACGCAGGGACCTCTCAAATATTACTAATTTTGTTTATTTTAACGAATGCTCTTTGGTTGCTAAATCATCACGTTTTGACATTTTACAAATTCGAGTGCATTGGTTTCCAATTTTGGAACAATTTGCCATTGCTCAAAATCTTAAGAAATGACTCTTCCTTTCATCAATTTTTCAAAATTTTCATTGTTTTTTGTAAGGAGGAAAATTGTTAAGGTACAACTATTCAAATAAAGACATTGAATTTTAAACCGGGACCATTGTGTAGTGTAAAATGTAGATATGAGCCTAGAACTAGAAACGACCTTGCTTAGACCTCACTAGTGTGGTGGTCGTGACGGGAGCTGGTGATGATAAGAGGAAGAGAAAAAGTGACAAGAAAGTAGAGTAAATCCGCTTACGTATTCGTAATCCGGTCCAGGAGCATGGTTGTCCATAATACGGTTTTCTGGATTGCTTTGCTGTTGTGATAAATCTTGAGCTTGCTTTATGATTAGTCTTTTGAACTCCTCTTCAGTGTGCGCTTCCAGGAGATTTTGACGGAACTCCATGTCCGAGAATATTGTGGAGAAAGTACGCCCCGTCTCCAGTGCATTCTTCGTCCCTTTCTACAATTACAAGACGGGTCAGCCACATTAAGTCAAATCATATTATGGCATTACCAGTTATTAAACCTCTTAAATGTATGTAGGTACCTATACACATTAAACCAATCTTTTGTGGAACCTTTATATAAAGGTTTAAAAGGCTAATACCTATATGGTATTAGGGCTCCAAGTTCGACGAATGGGTTTCTAATTAAATATTTTCGTGTAGATGATACTCAAGAATTTGAATAGTTGCCCCATTTTGGTTAAAGATTTATTACATTTACGTTCTTTATCCTCTGCAACTACTGATTTCATTCCTGCCTACCTGCCCAATACACTGTTTTGTAAATGAAAGCTCGTAGAGAAAGCATGCAGAGAAAGCATGCGGAAAGCACGGGCTTAAATACAGGGACATTTATAAATTATGCTAGGAAAATTAAGGTTTGGAAGTCCTGTATAGGACCATGTTGAGGCAGTTTTAGAGCTCGAGAATGTTTGGAAAGGGTCAGTGGGATTTGTGGACATCACCCAGGAGGTGTAGCGTATGAGCATCTGCCATGTTTCGCTGAATGTAAGCTGTGTTGGTAATACGAGAGGAAGGAGAGGGTATCGTGGTTAGGGCTGAGCGTTGAAATATGAAACACATGGCCTTTCTCTCTCAATTATTTCATTCTTTCACTTTCACCAAATCTTGTCTCTCCCCAGACGCTTCTTCTCGCCCACAATTTCCCCGTCGATCCTCTAATCTTCCTTTTACTACCTCATTAGATGAGCCCACACTTCCTCCTTCCCCTCATTCTATTTAGCTTTATGGCAACTACTGGGGCCTTCCATATATGACGCCATAGGCTATGCCAGTTGTAACTGTCTTCAAGTCCATGTTAAACATACTATACAGAACCTTGGCAACCTTGTAGTGATGAGTCGAGTCCAGCCAAGGAAGCCAAGGGTAAATTGCATAAATAGTGGAATTGAGTCAACCAACGGACCAACAGAGAGCTCATCCGCAGTTTTCAGGAGATCAACTTTTATTTATTTTATTATTGGTCCAACTGCCTCTGTCCCATCCATTACTTTCACTTGAGAAGAAACCGAAGCGGAAACGTGGACTTCCTATCATTGAATACGACACGCATTCCGTCCCTTGTTTTCTCCACTAAACTGGTTTTATGAATATTAGCCGTCTTTTCTTACTACTCGTATGTATGGACAGGCCACGAGAACGCTTACCTTTAGTGATTTAATAACTAAGAAGCAAAGTGAGTCAAACTGTAAAAGGTGCCTTTCAAAAACCACATTATTAGACAATTTTACTGTGCCGCCAAAATGTTGCATGTTTCTTCGAATTAACGTGGTGTTGGAAAGGCTGTAAGCTCGTTTTTGTAAAGGAACATATGCAAACAATTTTCCTACTGAAAATGAGCCAAACTCCGTTAGTATTGTTTTCCACAGTCAAAAAGGGGGAAATAGGAAAGTCTCACATCTTTCAAATCATAGAAATGGCCAAAAAAAACCAAAACTTATTAAGTTAAAACCATGTTAGACAAAACATATCTCTGGTTATTATATTTGAAGAGAAGTTTTGTTGTTAAAGGAGAATGAGAATTTTTGCCTCTTCAGCAAGAATTTCACACAGTCATATATGCCATTAGCCTACTCTACGCAGGACGTGAGCGACTATTACCATTACGAACCCTCATGTTGGGCCAAAGGGAAAGAATTTATGAATTCGTTGGAAATATTATGAGCTTTACTTTTATTTTCTATGGTCCTTCCGGACATTTTTTTACGAGGAGTTATACAGCTACAGAAGACACGAGTCAAACTTGATGTTTGGCTAAAGGGTATAAAAAAATCTGTACAAGATACAAGCTCATGTTTCACAAGCGTGTAACCGAGGCCCTTTCTCCACTCATCGCTCATAAAATCCAGTGCGTGTACATAAGTGATATGATCTTAAGCACTCCATTGGAATCTCATCAAAGGAGAAATGAGGCTCTCAATGTCATATCCAATTCCTACTAGGAGCTCTCCTTTTATTTTCCATCCATTTCGATTTACGCGGCTGAGGAAGGAAAAAGTCTACAAGATCAAGAAATGAGTGAAATATTCATTCCCTACTGGCAAAGAGTCATTTTATTAACATGTACATCCTCCTCAATCCCATCATTTAAACATATCTCAAATGGTCCTCAGCTCCCTCATCCTTTTTATTTATGCATTATTCCTAATCGGATGGAAGAAGGCAAATTGTATGAAAGAGAAAGTCTTCTATTGTAGTTTTAACTGGAATTAATGGAAAAGGGCACTTTTGCTTCTTGCAGTGAGATGTGTGTAGAGAGACACTACCCCCCACCCTCAGTAAACGAAAGCGGAATGTAGAGCACTTCCTTACGCTTGCCGTGAGACGGAGCTAATTAATTCTCGGGAAATGAATTACACAGGAAATTTGGTAGCTTCAATAATATATTGTGGTGATTGAATTGACTCAGTTCAGCATAGGAAATGGACGATACGCCTCAAAGGATGTGCGTTACTTGAGGTAGGAAATGAGATATTATGTCAGGAAAGGGAGTTTTCACGCGAATTTCTTAAAGGAAAAAAAGGCGACGAGGAAATGTAATTGAGTGTAGAAGCGGTGTAGGAGTCTATGCCCTCACTACCAGCTATAATATCGTGAGTGTAACTGCAAAATGGCTCAATTCCAGTGAATTGACGTTGGACTTGGACCATTTTGCAGTTAAAATCACGACATGTATGTATGTTCCTTTGTAAAACAGCACTTGCACTTATGGACACTCACCTCTTTGCTGGGACATAGAACTAAAATGAATAATCGAACTTCGTGACTTGTTCTTCCGAAATTGGCAGGATGTTTCAGCCTTGCAATTGCGACGTGTCTTCGTTGAAGTGTTGGCAAATTACAGCTAAAATAAATCAATCAATTTTGAACAATTAGGAACTTTTTCTGTATTCTCTTTGCCAAATGCGTATATGTCCCTTGTCTACCTTTGTGTTTCTAATTGTTATTATGTAACCTTTTTAAAACGTTAATTATATCTAGTCTTTTTAAAACGTTAATTATGTCTTTTTAAAAATGGTAATTTCTAGCTTTGATCTTTTTAGAAGTGTAAGTTGCTAGTTTTGACCTTTTTGAAAGTTTTCTCAACTATTTTTGACCTTGTAGAAAGTGTTAGTTACTAGTTTGGCGTGTTTTTGAAAGTAGTAATTTCTTGTTTTGATGTTTTTGAAAGTGTAATTTACAAGTAGTTTGGATCTGTTTTAAAATGGTAATTTCTAGTTTTGACGTTTTTAAGTTTTAATTTGTAGATTTTAGACTAAACACTTTTGTTCAGCATTCCTTCCATGGTTTCCCAGTTCCACATAGGTTTTAAAAAGATACTCGAAAGTATTATAGTTATTTAACTAGAAAGTTTAAATTAAAATTAATACACTTACATGGCACATATCCAAGACTGATCGTAGTCGAATGAGACGCCCTCACTTCCTGTAGTTCCTTGAATTGTTCTTGCAAGGAGATGAACTGTGAACACAAAGAAAATAATTTTTAAGAGATTCCTTAAATCTTATTGCTTTCTACTTGGGCATCACTTTCACTCTGGTAGATTGCTTTTTTACACCATTTTTAGGGGTGAAAATCGGTTCTTTGAAGGTTTAATTACCAGCTTGTTCTCTATTAAAAATGAAAGCAAAAATATAATCTACCTACAAATGGTTTTTTAAAAGTGCGATTTTAAGTTTTTTCGCATAAAAAAGTGTATTTAGACTATCATGTTTCATAATTGAACTGATTGAAGTCTTTATAGCGTGCTGCTCTTTCCGAAGCAATTATATTATTCTTGGTCTTTCCATTTCTTGCTCTGTGGAATAAATTGTGTAAACGCACAATTTTGCTCCTTTGAACGTAACCTCGTAACACGATGGGATCATTGAGACACTTTGTGTGCCCCCAAAGGGAACAATGAAAAAGTGTGAATTGCATTTGGATAGATGTAAAGACGGATTCTACTGCTGTTTTTATATTTGTTGGCAAGCGGAAACGCGGTGAACACATGTACACTGTAGTCTATACGTTGGAGTCAATGCTTGCAAAGAAAGCATATTGATCTGTCTGTATAGATGAGAACTGCTATATGACGTATGAGCCCATAGATGCAAAGAACGGTACGGTTCCTTTGGAATTTTCTTCTCCGGTAAAAAGTAATGAATTTAAAGTGACAAATTGAGCCTTGTTGGGTTTCAAAGGGTTCTTTATCGTGTCAGAATGGAAGAGCTGAGGAGAAAGTTGACTTGACAGTTGCAAAAGACATGGCCACGTGCATCGCCAACTTCATTCACGACCACCATCATCCCAGCTACTACTACTACTACGGCTTACGTGCTATTTGGGGGTCCCCAAAAATTACGTTTGCAAAGAGTATGAAATAGTAATTCCTAGTAGTAAGCTTTAAGTACTAGTAAGTAACCCAGTGAGAAGGTTGCTTGAGCATTTCAAAACTATTGTGAAACCACAAACGTAATGTATGAACAGTCGCTTTCTTTTCTATCCGATCATCCAAAAATCCAATGCATTTCCATCTTTTTTCCAAAAGTAAACCTAACGAGCCTGTCCGTCTCTCTGTTTCTGCTCGTCGCATCTCTGACCATGAGATCAACTTCCCCGCAATCCTCTCTCAATGTACTTCATCTATCGTAAGCTCTTATTCCATCTACACAATGATGATCTGAACATCCCGTATACTTAGTAGGTAACCAGCTCTAACTCGTATTGGATGCGTTTTCACAGGGGCATAGCATTTTCGAAAAGAGAAAGTTGTTTGAGACTCACGGTACGGTATTCAACCTAATGGTTCAATAGTTTGAGTTTTCGTGGTTTTAACATTCTTAATCCAATTAAACTAATAAATTAACATTCATAAAACAAATTCAGTACATTATTAAAATACTGTCGCTGTGTATTTTGCAACCTTCAAAAAAGTGTATGATCTATTTTTGAACATTTGCCTGCCGTGTGGAAAAAGAATTTTTTGATGGATAAAAGTCTTCAAGATTAAATAGAAGGCTTTAAATAAAGCTTAAATTGCATTTTAAAAATACGTTCTAATCCGTAATCCGTAACCCAAGACGTTTGACGTCATTGCTGAATTCTAGATGTACACGTGTCTATATATATGTACAGAGATATAAACACTATAGTGATACCAACCCGTATCACGACTGTCTTTTACATCCCTAAAATTTCCTTCCCTGGGTAAACAGTTTCACTTCAACAAGCTCTCGAGCTATACCAGTATTACATTAGATGAGCAGTGGCTGTAGACACACATTTGCAGTCTCAAGTTTTACTCAGGGGCGTCTTCATTAAACAAATCATGAAATATAGCCATTGAGTCAAGAAGCAAATTTCTGTGAACTTTGAATACCTGCAATGTTAAAGGGGAACGTAAATTCAAATAATAATATGAAGTGAACAGTTTGAACAGTTGTAATTAAGTTAATTTACTGAATTGTTTTACAAGACATAGAGACATTACTATCTTTTGTGTCTGATGCTTTCCTCTTTGACTTTATAGAAAATAAAAAATATGAGGCTGGAATGTAAGCTTTGTACATATCTTGACGATCGGAATCCGTGTATGTTAGGCTACGAGTAAATGTTATCGTAAAAACAAAACTAAAAAATAAAATTTTAAAGTTTGAAAATAGCTAAACAAAAATATTTCCTAGCATTTCCATATAGAATTGGATTTTTCTTGTACACAACAATACATGCGTTTAAAAAGATTAGGAAATATTCACAGGAGAGTATTTGCATGCACATGATTATGTGCTAGGGATTAAACTAATCGCAGAAGAACTAATGGAAATACTGACAATATAATTAATTTACATTTAGAGATGGAATGTTCCGCTTGAATATGAAAGAGGAGCGAGCACTTGTAATATGATTGGCTTTTGCTGGGCTTAGAAAGGGAAAGGGAGTTAAAAGTCAAGGGTAAACATGGAAGGAGAAGAAAATTAAGAAAGTCGGAGGGAGATACGCTCTCCAGTAGTAGATATGAATATACGGATAGTGTAAATGGAGAGCGTATGTATTAGTGTGTTAAGCATAGGAGGTGTTAAAA